>BSBK01013516.1:0-235147 GCA_027943335.1 Chamaecyparis obtusa | reverse complement strand
ATGTCCCATGAAGGGACATGTCTCTTCTTGGCTCATTCTCAATATAAATGCAAGAGATTTTTGCATTTGGAAAACACATACAATCAGATAGTGCTATTACATTTGCAATGATCCTAAAACTTAACACGGTCCAACTATCTTTAATTAAAACATTTTATATGCAGCCCCTAAAGGGTTAAACCATTAAATTTTATAAAAATTATGTAATTAAAAATAAAAATTAGGATGTCCTGGAATTGGGACACACTATTGGCAATGACCCTTTGTTGGTAGCTTAGGTAGTATTACAATGAGTTATATAAATTTTTCTAAAGTTATAATGGACATAAAAAAATATTGATCATGAGGTTTTATGATTAGTCATGCACTCATTTCCAAGCGTTATACATTTGACCAAATTATTGAATCTTTGTGAATGGACCTCCATGTGTTGAAAATATTTTTACAAGAAGTCATTATATATTTTTATTTTGGAGTTAGTATTATTTAAGAACAAGTAAAATTCAGGGCTTGGTTAATTAGCATGAAAGGGTGGCTAATTTTCATGCAACCTTGGTTTTTATCATTTGACTCATACAAATTATTGTTCGTATGGTTTTATCTAGATTCAACTACCTCATCTTTTATAATAGTAGAGGTAAAATTCAATCTTGTTAACTGTAGAAAAATTATGCAAATTTTTTTTATTTACCAAAAATAAGATGGCTAAAAAAAGCATAACATATGCCTACCTTTGCATGGAGATGAACCTCTTAAAGGAGTTTCTCAAAGAAATTGTTTTGAAGGAAAATAGTATACTTTGGAGGTAACCCATAGATTATGAAAATTAAAGTTTAGATTGTGGGAATGTTTTACATGTGATCATATAGATTCTCAATGTGAAAGGAAATCTCTTCAAACTTTTGGTAGTTTTCTAGCAAGCATATATAGTAGGATAGGTAAAAAGTATCAAAATTACATTATTGTCTGGCAAAGATCAAGATAAAAAGGGGTCATGTTTTTAAATTCTATTATCAAAATAGTGACCTTTGATGGTATCTCCTTTGACCTTCACTTCTCCCTATGTTCTAATTTTATTTCATTTACAATTCAATTAAATATTTTACATTTTATTGATTTGAGTAAGCTGGTTGGTGAGCTTGTTGGGTTTAAGATCCCTCAAGGATAAGTCAAATATAATTATAGAAGTTTCAAATGTTGATTTTAGCATAATGAAATATTGAAGAGGGTAAAACTTTGACTTCTTGGGTTCATGAGTGGATCAAGGAAAAAATGAAGAATACTGATCCTTGGAGAAGTGCACACATCTTCCACTTTGAATAAAACTACAAATTTATCATTTTTTCTATTTATAAAAAAAAAATGATAAGAAAAATACTTAATTTATATAGACCATTTTCTAGGAAAATTTATAAAATCATAAGGAAAAGTTCAAGATAATAATTATACATTGAAATTAAATCTAGAAATTGAAATAAATTAAATCTAATTATTAGCTCAAAATTTAGTGGGGGTATTCAAGCTTGTCAACTATAGAAAAATAATTTAGTAAGTGTATGTCTCACAAATGAGATGGCCAAGAAAAACACAATATATGCCTATCTTTGTGTGGAGATGAACATCTTAAAGGAGTTTATCAAAGAAATTGGTTTGAGGAAAACATATAGATTTTGTAGGCAACTCATAAATTATGAAAACTAAATTTTTGATGCTAAGAATGTTTTACATACAGTCATTCAGCTTCTCAATGTGAAAGAAAATACCCTAATAATTTTGGTATTTTTCGACAAGCATATATGGTAGGATAGAGAAAAAGTCTCAAAATTATATTAAGGTCAAGATAAAAAAGTTCAATTTTTTAATTTTGTTATCAAATTAGTGACCTACAAGGATCTCTTATTCGACCTTCTAGTTTCCCTATGCTTAAATTTTATTTAATCTACAATTTAATAAAATATTTTTACATTTTTTTTTATTTGAGTAAGTTGGTTGGTGAACTATTGGGTTTAGGATCCCTCAAGTATAATTCAATTATGATTATAGAAGTTTAAAATGGTGATTTTAGCAGCATGAACTATTAAATAGAGTAACATTTTGAATTCTAGAGTGCATGAGTGGATCAAGGTGAAAAATAAGAATGATCCTTAGAGAAGTTTACACCTTTTCAACTTTGAATAAAACTATAAATTTATCATTGTGTACTTATACAACTATAATATCCACACCATTTAATGATATTTTATGACTCTTAGGTGCCTAAGCTAGGTTATATAGAAAAATAATAATTTTAATATGAAAATACACTCAATTAATATAAATTATTTTTGCCAAAAAAAAATATAAATTATTTTAGGGTGATTAATTTAAGCATAACGAAAAATTGAATTAAGATTCAAGTTAATTCATTGTGACTAGAATAATTAAACATTTGAATTAGATGTAGAAATTGATATAAATAAAATGTAATTATTAGCTCCTAATTTGATGATGGGAATATTTTGTGACAAATATTAAAAACTAATTTACCAAGATATAGAAAGTTTTTAAGGTTTTCTCAAATGTAGATTTTAAATTTTGCAAACTAGTTGTATCTTGCATTGTTACACTAATGGATGTGCATGCCTAATCTCCATAACTATAGATCTAAATTAATACATTAACATGAATTGTAACTTCTAAAATTTGAACTAGTAGTCCATGTAGATTATTATAATTTTCTTACCTTGATATTTTGTGATACTAATTTATTCAAATAGCATCGGTGTTTAGGAATACTATCACAATTTAGTTGAATCATGAGGATCACTTTCTCCTAAATCAAACATCTTACTAGAATTTATTTCTATCTTTGAGTAAAATATCAAAGAAAAGAAGGTAGGTAATGGACATAGGATGGCATGTGTTGATGTAATGCTTTGATAGTCTTGCTATGCTTTCTTTCATTCCTTTCACAAATCAAATTCTATATGCACTCAATATATTCCTATAGGTGATTTCAAAATTAATAAATGGATTCCTGTAAATGAAAAATAATATAAACTAATACAAATTAGTACAAGGTCCTCTCACAATAGTTAATAAGAGGGGGTATATTTTTTAATTTGGAATGAAAAAGTTCAAGGGTTAAAACATACAAATACACAAAATGACAAAAAAATCAAATCCATACTTATCCAAATCTAGTCCAAGGTGGTAAATGGGTAATTCTAACAATCAAAACCAAGTCTTTGGAGATAGCTGATGTTAGGATGGAAACTCGAGTATGTTATGAAATAAAATCAAGCAAAAATATGTCACTTGTAAACACATTGATGCATTTCGAACACTCTAATTAAAATGCACTCAAAGCATAAAGGAAAAAACTAGGGATATTTAATTTTCATAATTATAATAATATAAATTCAATAATCAAATATGATCTAAAGAGAATTGTTATATGGATTGATGCATCTTGCCCGTTGAAAATTGCAAATTTTGGAAGAGTTAGTTTTGAAGGACAAGAATATATAACTAGTTTCTTCTTTAGAAGATCTCTTAGTTTTATGTCTATTGGTTGTTAGTTGTTCTTTCATGGTCCTAAAGCCTTTAGATTTATAATTCTCCTTTGAATCGAATAAATTTTCTACCTCAGTTTTGAAAAAATAAAATAAAAGAAAATCTTTATATAATTAAAAAAATAACTTTATAAAATATTACATACACAGTTTAAAATCCAAAATCACTTCACATTATTGAAAAAATAGAAATTATTTAACAAAATAAATTTGATATAATCTTCATTTCATAAATATGCATCTTCAAGAAAGAAACTAACATTATACCTAAAATCTTATAGAATCCAAGAATATTTTACCTTTTAATTAAAAAAACTTATTACATTTAACAATTAAAAGATTTACTATATGTATAATATCATAAATAATTTTTTTAATTTAAAAACATTATTAAAAATTGAACAAAATATTCACCTGGTTTATTTAAATAATTCCCTTGTCATCTTTTACCGTCCCCAAATGTTGGAAAAATAATTTCTCATCTCAGACAGCCACCTACGTCTCAACGTCCCGAAAACTTAAAAGAAACAGTAAAAATAATTTTAAAAAGTCATGAAAACTATCTGAACTCTAAAATGAAAGAAAATATCTTTCCCGTTGTTCAAACTCTTATAAACTGAGAGCCCCTTGGTAAAATTTACAGCTCTGAACATATAAAACTGGATGAAACTTAGAAACTAATGTGTGATATGAAAATACCATGAGTATATATGGATAATTAGAAAGGAAAAAATGATAAATTATTGAAGTATCAGAGAATTTCTGAACAAGTTCTTAAGAAACTCTCACCAGAACTTTATAAAGGAGAAAAGTATGTTACTGAAATTTGGAAGGGAGAGTTTAATAAGAAAAATTGAAAAGATTATCAGTCATTTGAGAGTTCATCCTGAGAAAGTTATAAAACTGAAAAAAATAATGTGGAGATGGTAGGAGTTTGAGATGAAATATTCATGGGAAAGCAAATATGTTCTTATTGAATATAAGAGCTAAACTACCAGTCTGAAGAATTCTCTCCAATGACCGTTTTGATGAGCTGTAGGGTGATTACTTTTGATTTTACGTAAGTTAGGGTTTAATGTACTCAAAACCTTTGGTCAAATCTATGGACTAAATTTCTTGGCAAAGTAGATGATGGAGGTTGATCAAACAGGTACGTGTATATATATAGATTTGGCGATGGAGTTAGCCAAGTAAGTTAATTCATTTGAACGATATGATAATGAAAGATAATCCATAAATGAATTAACTCCCTCAAACTCATGCAAGGAGGCTAAGATCTAAAATATAGAAACAATACCTAACCCTATAATATCAAATAAAAAATAACTCATAAATGTATTAACTCCCCTAAACTCATGCAAGGAGGTTACGATCTAAAATTTGGAAACAATATCTAACCTTAAAATATGATCTTAAAAAATATGAACCAAATTTTCAGTAGTTGTCGTAATTTCTATGGTTTTTAAGTGATCTTATTATAAATAGAATTGGAGAATTCAAATTAGTTGAATACATCCTTTTAAAATCGATTATATGTGCTTTTGAATCAACATTTCAAATCACATTCTAATTAAGTATGATTCAAATTATAGACAATAGATTTTATAAACAATATTTTGAATACAAGATGAGTTCTACAAAACTCATCCAAACCCTAATAATCCAGTTTCATACATATTTTGAATACAAGATGAGCTCTACAGAACTCATCCCAACCCTATAATCCAGTTTCATGCATATTTTGAATACAAGATGAGCTCTACAAACTCATCCCAACCCTAGTAATCGAGTTTCATACACTTGGGTAAATATAAAAAATAATCATTTAGAAATTTTGTAGGTGATCGAAGATACATGGTACATCTAGACTTATGAAATGGTCTACAATATTAGTTCAGCTGTTCCAAAAGCAAGGAAATGATAAATATGTATAGAAGTAGAACCATTTGTGGACAAGCTCCTTACCTTTTCATGAACGTCCAAAGATTTCTTCCAAGCAGTGAAATCCAGGCTTAAAAATAGTTGAAATCCAGGCTTAAAAATAGTAGCTATGACTGATTCTGCAAAGAAATAAAACGACGTGAAACCCACAACAGCAATGGTGTCAAAAACTCAGGCTTTGCTATATTTTCACTCTATTCATGTCAGCAGTATATCATTTTATTCTGTACCATAGCACAAAAATATTCAACCATGATTAAATTTTAAGTGAGGGCAATTACTAGTTAAGAGAAATAGAAGAGAATGGGAATGATCGATAGCACCTCATATATACTAGCGAATATGATCATCTGTACATTGATTCAATGTACTTAAGGAGAACCTTCTAACCAAAAGAGAAAAAACAAAACTTCCAGTTGCATTCAGCTATGCATAACTGTATAAATAAAAGATCTCAAAGAATTTACTTAGATAAAAATATTTTACTCACAGAAGTTGTACCTCCACGGTATTCTCCTCCTAATATTATGGGTACAATATATAGGTCAATGTATGTACTAGTAGGGGATAGTGCATTCAATCATTGGGAAGCATAATCTGCAGCATTAACAGTAAGCTTGTGAACCAAAGCCATCAATGCAGACTGTGAACGTTCATCTTGAACATCTCCCTGCTGCTGTTGATGATGCTGATTTTGCCTGTTTTGATCCTGCTTGTTCATGCCTTGCTGTCTATCTTGTTCCCTCTCCCTTCTCTCAAAATCATCAAGAAACTTTTGCTGCTGCATCTCAAACATCTCCCTCACAAGCCTTTCCATCTTGGATGCTTTTTTCTGGCTATCAGAGGAGGCCTCCAATTTGGAACCACCTCTTAATTCAAAGCTAGAACCCAATGAAATGGGTGTCTGGTTACTATTGCTCTTGAACCGTTTTGGGCTTTGATGAGAAGGATGGTCCTCTTGAAAGAAGTTGTCTGCATTGGTTTTCATTAGATCAGGTCCACTATGTGCACCACCATGACCAGCCTGGCTATCTCCAGGTATCATGCCTAAAAGTTCTGAATCTGATCTGGTTTGAGCCTGTCCTTCATCCTCATCCTCACCATTGGTATCCTTATCATTGGTGTCATGATCCTCACAAGCAGCTTGTTCATGCATGAGAGCATCAGAGCCATGCCCATGTCCCCCTTTACCCTTACTAGTGCCTGCTGCTGAGGAGGAAGAAGCAAGCAGGCCTTTGCCATAGAGGGCATCCAGCTGGTGAAAATAAGGGCATGTTTTAGCATTCTCAGGGCGTTTCTTCATGCTATGTTTAGTCTTCCTGAAATACTTGTTGATATTCTCCCACTTCTCCTTGCATCTCTTGGCACTCCTGTGAAACCCAAGGCATGCCATGCCAGAAGAAACCTCCTCCCACAATGGTCCTTTAACTCCAGGCTCTTGGAATTTTGCCTCCAAGCTACTTCTAAGCCTTATCAATGCATGTACTTCAGGCTTAGGCCACCTCCTGCCATTGCAAGGATCAGACATCCCATCCTTGTCCTGCTGTTCCTCCTGTACTGCTGCATCTTGGATATCCTCAGAAGCCATGGGCAGTTTGATGTCTTCTCCTGTGATTTTCTGCAAAAATACAATAAGTGCAGCCTCACGACTATTTGCAAGGGCTTGTTCTTGGGCACGAAGTTCAGTTTCTCTGGTTAATCTGGCCATTTCCTGTCTCCTCCAGGCTTCTTCTCTATTCAATCTCTCTTGCTCTCTGCGTTCTATGGCTTCCAGGAACTTCCTGTGCAATTCCTCCTGACGCTCCATCAGCTGCTTCACCAAGCTCTCAAAGAAAATGGCCATGGATGAAAAATGCTGCTTCCTCTTTCTCTTCTTTATCCTGATTGGAGGTGGGTCACTAATAACATTAATGTTGTTATTATTGTTATTAATGTTGTTGTCATTATATTCATCATCCTCCGAGGTGTTGTTAGCGTCTGAGGATACATTTAAAGCTGCATTGCTGGTTTCTGCAGCAGCTGCCGCCATGACCATAGATTGATGAAGTCGATCCCCTTCTTGGAGTTGGGCATCACCAAATCCAGTCTGTTGGGTGCCCAAGTGATGTCTAATTGTATTTGAAAGAGCTTCAAGCTCATTGAAGAACCTATAACTCTTACCATCTTGCCTTCCCAATCTCCCGTCCTTGGTTTTCTTGTGATACTTGTTCACATTCTCAAACTTCTCCTTGCATTTCTTAGCACTTCTGTGATACCCCAGCTCTGCAAGCTTCCTGTACACAGAAACCAACCAGACAAAACCGCATACAAAAGCATGAGCTCACAGACACACATTGGTTTCTCCACAAGTCGGAAAAAATCTGTAAGTTAACAGAAAACTTCCATTTTTATGTTCATTAATGAGGTTTACTCAGGCTAACTATTCTGTTAAGGGACAATTGCAGATACGTACACGTGCCACAGTGTTTAACCATGCACGTACACAGTGACCATTTACTTCAATTCGTGGATTATTGAATGAGGTAGACGTGCAAAATATTCCAGATTCAAAGCATGTCATGTGTTTAACAGAAATAGTCAAGCCTCGTGGTTCCCGTGAACGGGAGCTGTCCAATGAATGCTGCATCTCCCAACAAAGTCCATTACACATCTCACCGACTTCCAAAACCCCAAAGTTTTCTTCACAGTTTTAACTCAAGCACAGAAACAGTAATATCAAATTGCAGAGATGAATACTAGTTACCATTTAATCACAATTATTGAGTATTTAGTGTATATGTATTTTTTCAATACAGATTTAGTTTTGGAAGCTAGTCATTTTTGGGTTTGGGTTGATACACAAATTCATATCACTGTATCAATCAGATCTGGAAGATTATGGTGCTATTCAAGAACTAGAGGATCTCAACAACTTTGCTTGGCTGCTTATTTAACTGATGTGTACTTATTATGCAACAAAGAGGTTTTAACAAAGAATAAAACAAGTTCAGAGTTGATTTCAGAAATAATCTTTTGTAAATAGTATTTTGTTAGTATCCGATATTGTTTGTCAATGAACCAGATTGCCAGTAGTTTAAGTTAAGAAGCAATTGATTTTTTGTTATAGATTAATGTTGATTATGTAACAAAGAGGTTTTAACAAACCATTCTAGTAAAAAAAAAAAGTTTACAATTTGATTTGAGAAAAAATCTTTGGAAAATAATGTTTTGATTGTCTCAGATACCGTTTGTGGATAAACCAGATTGCGAGGAGCTTGAGTTAAGAAGCAATAGATTAATGTTGATATTCACTCGAAAAAGTTCTCTCGCCGAATAGATCTTAGATTTTTAATATTGTTTTTGCAGATATACTCCATGATTGAATAATTTCAAGAAGTAGGTCTGCTCTCTGGTGCAGATAGCTTCTCACTCACAGATCCGGCTATGCCAAGTGAGCATTCTAATACAATAGAACAATAGATCAGCTTGTACAATCTGTAGATTAGATCAGATAAAGAGGGTAGATGGACCTTTCATTAACCTTTAATAAACTTCTAACAAAAAGTTAGTTAGAACAAAACCTTGAGATGCTGCATATAAAATAATTTATGATTCTTCATAAGTAGAACCAGTCAGTACATAGGGCTGATAAGTAAGCTATGAGCATGACCCATTACACGAGCTAAACCAATGATTAAACTGACAGCACTAACTAAAATAAGTTATCATCATTATCTATTACTCAAACCAAACTAAGGGTCCGGTCCAGTAACAGCTTCCAGTGCAATGGTAAAACCAAACAAAGAGCATCTATGCTTGAAAGAGCTTCAAACCTCATACTTCAAACTTGAAAGCCAGTAAGTAGATGAATTACCGTGAGACATTTTCCCAAAGTGGGCCTTTGAGATTTGAGTCCCTGAAGTTGGAGTCCATCTGAGAACGGATCTTCAAGAGAGCCAGAGTCTCCTCCATGGGCCATCTATTAATGCCTCCACCACCTCTTTCACCATCACCATCATCATCTGTAAGCTGTTGTTGTTGTTGCTGTTGTTGCAGACCTACCAGAGGAGTTACTACTTGATCCGCTGCGCCTTGAACACTACCACTAGTACTAGTTCCTCCACCTCCTGTTTCTCGAAACCCAAAAACCTTATTGGCTTTATCACCGAGGCCATTGAGGTCATGAGGTCGAGTCTTCTCTACTGCTTCTGCTACTGCGGCCTGCAATCCAAGCTGTTGCTGCAATCTCTGATTTGGGAAGCTCTGATTTTGCTGTTGCTGTAAGTGGTGGTGTTGATTGATATTATGTTGGGATTGAAGATGGTGATGAGTATTGGTAGCAATACTATCATGAGAAGTAGCAAGGGCTGCAAACAAGCTATGGGAAGAACAACCCTCCATAAATTGCTGGATCCCTGGAACCCCATACTGCCCACCCCCAGATTGCATCTTTGAAATTAACCCAGCACCAACAAAAATACTCCACAGCCCAGTTAAAAACCTTCACACAAACCCACAATCGCCATTCCCTAAGGGTAAGGAATTTGGGGGAAAGAAAGAAAGAAACAATGCACACAAGCTTGCAGACAGAAGGAGAATATGTGACGGAGAACACAAACACAAACACATTAAATTCAAAATCTCAAAATTAAACTTCATCCAGCCAAACTAATCCCCAAAATAAGAAACCCCCACTCTGCAGAAATAATAACATGATGATGGCCTGGTGGGAGAAAGGGACAGGTGTCCGTGGGAAACGGTGTTTCAGTCTATCGGAAAACAGGAGCGCAAGGTGAGGGATTTCGATGGCGTCAGGCTTGCGTGTGGGGAGATTTTTTAAGTAATTATTAGTTGTATAAAGGAGATGACAGTGGCGTATGATGTGACCGTGGGCTTCGGAGCTAATGGCGCTGTCTGGTTAGGAAAGGAATAAAATTGGCTGGGGCATCTATTGTTCTGGGGGGCTCTTCGGAGCGCAATTTCTGTTGACATTTCGTTTTCATGATTAATGGTTTCCATGCGTGCCGGCCCTTTGGATACCTCTTACTCCCCTTCCGTACCGCCTGAGCACTAATCTCAAGCCCCTTTTCTACCGCCAAATAGTAGGCGCTGCCCACATATCGTTCAATGCCTTGACTCTCTTGCTTGCTTTGACCCTTAGACCTTGGTCGCATCTACCTAGACCCCCAACCCGAATCTTGCATAATTATTCAGTGCATCTCTATTTCCACCCACCTCTCCATATGGTTCCATGGATAGGGGATAATAATTTGGTGAGTATGAAAGGACAGATTTTAGAGGGTACTTAATTTTAATGTATGATCCCTCTTTCTATTTTTGATAATGGATTGTTGATTATAGACATATGATGCTGAGTAATAGCTGATTTCCACAATCTATATAGGTACGCCTTTGTATTTCTAGATTCCGATTGTGTGAGAATTTTTCAGTCAACATTTCAGGTCACGCTTTGTGAACCATCATCTAATTGTGTGAGAATTAGATGATGGTTCAGAGAGTGTGACCTGAAACGTTGACTCAAGAATTCTCATACAATTGGATGATGGTTCACAGAGTGTGGCCTGAAACGTTGACTCAAAAATTCTCACATAATAAGAATCTAGAAGAACAAAGTCGTATCTATAATGTTATTGTGCATAATTTCTGATGTTATTGTGCGAGTTTTTTTTTGATATTTTGAATCGGATTTCATGAACAATCATTAGGAAAAGAGGAGACAAGAAAAAGGAAATGAATGAGTGCAATTCAATTGAACAAGATGATTGTAATGTTATTGTATATAGCTTTTGGTTTCAACTATGTGAGTTTATTCCCTCGACGTTTTGGATCAAATGGCATGATCCATCATCAGGATGAAGAGAAGAAGACAAGAAAAAATGATTAAATAAGTACAATTCAATTGAACAAGACAATTGATGGATTCTTTGAGTGCAATTTCAAATGTTGATGCAAAAAGACACACAATTTGTTTCAAAAGAATCTTACAAATGATCACTCTTGTTAAGTTTATTTTTATTTCCTAACAATTTGTAGTGGAATTAAGTTATTTAATTGATTCTAGAAGTTGTCTTCTTTTAAAGAAGGGTTTCATTGGTCTTAAAGAATGACCATATATATAGTGGAATTATGTTGATAATTCATTTTGTTTTAATGAAGATTATAAGTAGTTTTAAAGAAGGGTATTTAGACTAAACTTAAGTTGTTAATCCAATTTTAATATATGATTGATCCTCCTCTTTGTAATGATGGACTGTTGATTGTGGACATATAAATTCCACAATTCATAATGTTGTTTTGAATAGCTTTTAGTATCATTTATGTGAATTTATTTTGTCAATGTTTTGGATCAAATTTCAGGATCCATCATTAGAAAGAAGAGAGGAAGACCAAAAAATAATTGAATGAGTGCGTCTCAATTGTAACGTTATTGTGCATAACTTTTTCTATCAATGTGTAAGTTTTTTCCTATCGTTTTATATCAAACTTCATGATCCATCACCAGGAAGAAGAGAAAAAGACAAGACAAAAGAATTGAATGAGTGCAATTTGATTGAACACAATAGTTGATGGATTGTTTCTAGCACATTTCAAAATATTAATGAAAAAAAGATACACAATTTGTTTCAAAAGAACTATTGCAAATGATCACTTTTGTTGAGTTTATTTATTTTCATAATAATTTTTAGTGGAATAACATTATTAATTGAATTTAGAAGTCATGTCTTGTTTTAAAGAAGCATATAATTAGTTGTAAAAGAAGGGCATATATAGTGGGATTAAGTTGATAATTAAATTTATAAATCATTTTTTTATGAAGACTATAACTAGTTTTAAAGAAGAGAATTTAGACTAGAATTAAGTTATTAATCTAATTTTAATATATAATGGCTCTTCCTCTTTCTAATAATGGATGATTAGTTTTAGACATACGAATTCCATAGTCCATTTAATGTTATTATGCATAGATTCTAGTATCATCTGTGTCAGTTTATTTCCTTGATGTTTTAGATCAAGTTTCATGATCCATCATTAGGGAAAAAGAAATAAGACAAGAAAAAAATTGAATGAGTGCAATTCAATTAAACAAGATAATTGATGGATTGTTGAGTGCAATTTGAAATGTTGGTGTGAAAATGATACACAGATTATTCTAGGAGCACTGTTGGAAATGATCCATTTTGTTAAGTTTATTTGTTTTTATAATAATTTGTAGTGGAATTGAGTTATTAATTCAATTTATAAGTCATTTTACAGTTTTAAAGAAGGATATGAATAGTTTTAAAGAAGAGCATTTAGAGTGGAATTAATTTATCAATTCAATTTTTAAGATATTTTGTTTTAAGGAATGATATAATTAAATTGACAAAAATTCTAAAACGATATGAAGAAGGGTATAATCAGCATGAGAAGTGTCATGCCCCTGACTGTTCCAGACTTTATTTCCTATGTTATGTTATGTTATGTTAGATTTCTTTGAGTTCAAACTCTGATTGTGTTCTTTGAACTTAGTTATTAGATTAAATGTGTTATCTCTGATATTCTGCCAGACATTCAAGGAAATTATGTTTATTTCTGTCACTTAATGAGTCCTATTCTGATGACAGAATTGGTTTAGACCAAATTTTGAACATTGGTTTGATTATGAAATAAAGACAAACTATACAGTTAGTAATCATTTGATTATTGATTCATTGTTTTGGAATCCTTAGTAATATGTTAGACATAATTAGAAATGGTTACTTTATCATTGTTAACTGTATTTTGACGTATTAGACAGTATTTAGAGTTCTATTGTTATTCAACGTTAATCTTATTCTGAATTTAAGATAAATGAAGTTGTATATATGTATTTTTATACATGTAACTATGAGAGAATGTTTTGCAAGAATGTGGTATTTCTTTTTCTAAAATTATATTATTGACTTTGGAGATGCGCTGTCATTTTAGATGTCTGAAACAACATATATATATATATATATATATATATATATATATATATATATATATATTGTGGTTAATAATACTATTATTAATATTGATAATAATAGTATTATTAATGATTAATATTAATATTAATATTAATGTTAATATTAATATTAATATTAATATTAACATAAAAGAAGTTGTTTCGCATCTAAGTTTTGTTAACTTAGACTTATGCCAAAGCCGCGCCTAACACATATCAATGTGGCATGAATCTATGCGGTAATGCTGTTTTAAGTGCAACAAGGTTTAGTGGGTTTTAAATGACTGCAGAGTTATCGAGTTTTGAGCCTGTACTTGTCGAGATATTAGCAGGAAGTGGTTTGCGTTCACTGCAAGTGATAAGCTTGCATTGAATGAACTTGTCAATGGAATTCATTGTTGTGTTTATGACCGCCATTTTTTCTGGTTAAGAAGTTTCAGTTTGTTTCGACTCCATTTTTGTTACCATGTCTTGCTGCGGCATTTTGGGTGAACAGTTGGTTATGGAACCATGTCACTGTTGTTTTCTTCTTGATAAGTGGCATGAAACGAAAGGGGTTTTCTCGGCACAGATAAACCTTTCTGCTCTTGGTTATCTAGGAAGTTGGGCATTGTTACGGTTAACTCTGCATTTTTGGGTTCTCTTGCACGGCATTTTGGATTTCGTTGTGAAGCTCACCAGGCAGGAGCTAGCACGAGTAGTCCGGTTCTGGTTATCTCTCCATACGAATACCAGGCAGGGGCATCTCTTACCTTACTCTCTCTGTTTTCATTTCTTGTTCTGCAATGGAAATTAAGGAAATGATGGTTAATATAGTTTTCTAGTTGATAGTTTAAGAAGCTAGTTTAGTTAAATAATGCTGTGTTTTATTGGAGTTGAGTATTGTGTTAATCTGTGGGAAAAAGATCAGTAAATGTTATGTGTATGTATTTTTGTGTGTTAAGGGTATCGAAGTTTATCAGTTTTGGACAGTATTAAGGGTTTTTGTTTTTTTTGTCACAGTCGTTTACCGAGTTTGGTATCGATGATTGTTTAGAGCTGAAATGTGGGGTTTGGACTTGGTAGTATACATATTGTCATCTGTTATCGATTGTATCTTGTGATACACTTGTAACATGAGTATGGTTTAAGTAGTTCATTTGGGTGAACTCCTTTGATTATCTGGTGTCGTTCTTATTGTGTTAAAAGATGGTTTGTTACTGTATGTGCCAGTTAAAATGTGGATGCTTCGGTTAGGTCAGACTTGATCACGAGTTGTATGATCACCAGTAGATAACACCAGTGTGTATTACGGCTGTTGCTTCATAAGAAAATGTTAAGGGATTTATAGGAAAGACAATTCCTTTCTTGTACAGACAGAAAGGAAAGGCACTTGGTAAACTGTTTAAGGTAGAAGTCGGTTATTAATATACTGTCATTATTATATGTATTCGACAGATTTTGTAGTGTAGTGAGGTTGATTTAATTCTGTGATAGAGCTAAGACAATTTGAATGTATCTTTTTAATTGCATATCTCAGAACTTGAATTATTAATTACAAGTTTATGCAATTCAGTATATATAAATATATATATATATATTTATTGGATATGTAAATGTATACACAAGCTGTGGTGTATACATGTACATACGCCAACATGTATAAATAGATGTATGACTCTCAATCTGAACTATTAAATTACAAGTTTATATAAATATATATTTATATATATATATATATATACATATACCTGCTGGGATATGTATATGTATACACAAGCCGTAGTGTACACATGTATATACCCCAACTTGTATATAGATGGTATAAACTTGTAATTAATAGAGCAGCGTGTATGACCATTTTGTTTAATAACTCGGTTATGGTAAATTAGCATGTTGTTAAAAGTGATGGGTGTTGTGTTGTTTCAGTTGATGAAAGAATATGTTAGCTCTTTTCTATTCAATGGAAACATGGATTTGATATGGTTATTTTATTGAACAGTTACAGATTTAATGTTAAGTTATTATGGAGATTATTTAGATTGGATTTGTGTTGGAGAAAGAGTTGTGATCTTCTCATCTTTCATGAAAACATCATGTTTATGAAAGTATGTTAAGGAATATGGTAATATGGTTTTGTAATGGATTTCTGATTGCTGTTTCTATTTGGTAAAATTGATGCATTAGAAACAGAATGTTATTGAAACTGTGATATGAAATTCATTTCACTGCTGTCTTTGATAGATAGATCAAGTGTTTGTTTGAGATAATGCAAGAATGATCCATAGAGTGGGGGCTGACACTAGTCTAGTACCTTGTGATGATAGAATTTCTGTTAGTTGTGACTGTCACTAGTCTATATCTTATGGGAAAGAATTTTTGTCAGTTGTTTAATTAAGTGATAATTATAAAATTCAAGGGTTATGGGTTTTCAATTAACAAAGATAAAACGTTATGGTTTCATCAGACATAATGGATTGCTATGAGTTTCCTTACGGATACCTAGTTTAGATCCTTATGTGAAAAACCATGAACTACTGGATCATTACTTGTCATTTTCTTTGCGAGTTTATTTCTGTTTAAAAGAAATTTAATGCTTAATGACTTTGGAGTAAAATAGAAACTATGTTATTTAGTTTTCAGAATTATATCTGCATTTAAATTTGCATAAAAGCTATATTGTACTGACTCTTATGGTTGCAGATTTTTGGAGAGGATTCATTTTCATTATCATTGAGACTGAGCCCTATTTACTGTTTGTATTTGTGTTCATTTTGATTTTCAGGTTATAGATGGATAAATCAATGAAAATGGGACAGTGGTTAGCAGTTGTTAAGTTTTATGGGAAACAGATCATTTCATGGTTTCTAGTTATCAGATCTATTCGCAAAATGTAATGGATTGGAAATATATGAAAATTGGTTGGAGACTTATTCCTTGAATAAAGAGTATTATTATTATTACTCTAATGTAAATTGATTGTTACTTTAAAGCTCTAAGAAGCGGTTGTTATGACTGTATGTAGAAGTTTGCAATTTTAAATAAATTTTTTTTGCTGTGGTATTATGTGATTTATTTATGGATGTTCTTTCTTAGTTTCATCTTATTTCTTTAGTTTAGATAGGGTGTTACATTTGGTATCAGAGCCAGGTTTATCAACACTTAAGGCTCATGGGTTTTGTAGGGGTTTTATCATAGTGCTTCCCTTGCTGATTAGATTGAACTTTGCTTTAGGAATCTATCCTACCTCCAGTCACTCGAGGAGCTCAGGGAGGTGGTGCCCCATTCGATGCCGGTTTAGGTAGAGGTAGGGGTGGAAGACATGGCCGTGGACGTGGCCGCAGTAGAGGAGGAGGTCGCCAGGGAATGCCTGGTGAAGGTAATGATGAACCACAAATTGGTTTGGATCAGAGAGGACAAGAGGCACCTCAAGTTGAGATACTTCAACAGATCCTTGATAGATTAGATAATATTGAAGCTAGGAACAATGTTCCAGTTGGAGGATTTGATGCACCTGTTGTACCTGCTCCAAATGATAATCTTGCTGTAGCAGAGGATCCTGTTATAAGGACTTAGTTGAAAGATCTCTCTCAGATCAAAGGACCATATTTTAATGGTACAGAAGGAGGTACTGAGGCTGAAGCATGGCTTCTAAACATTGAAAGATGTTTTATACTTCATGAGTATCATAGTAATGTAAAGGTGCGATGGACCGCTATGCAGTTAAGATCTTTTGCTTCCATATGGTGGAATATAGAATTGGAACAACTTGGGATTCCTATCTCTCAAGTTACATGGGAATTATTTCTGGAAAGGTTCCGGGAGAGGTTCATGTCCGATTATTGGAAACAAACCAAATCTGAGGAATTCTTCGGTATTACTCAAGGTAACTCCACAGTGGAAATGTATGAGAGAAGATTCTTCTAGTTGAAGAAATATTTTGGATGGGTGGAGAATGATAAGCCCTTGGTACAACATTTTATTAGGGGTCTGAACCCTAGGATTGGGGAGGAGATGAGAACTTTCAAACCCAAGACAGTGAAAGAAGCAGCTGATCAAGCTAAACTTGCAGAAATGAAGACAGGTTATTCAGTTAAGAGCTCTGGAAATCCACCTTTACAGAATAGTGGGAAGAGTCTGAGACCTTATCAGGAAAATTTCAAGGCAGCAACCAGTGGATCTACCGGTAATTTTTAGAAGAGGAAGTTTGATAAGTTTTCAAAATCAAACAAAAGTTTCAAGGTTCTTGAGCAACCGAAGTCTCAGAAACCAGCTTAGAGTGTGCAACAGAGTTTTGTTTCTCCTCCAACAAACTCAACTCAGGACAAAAGTACTAAGAGAGGAGCTGAATGCTGGCAATGTGGTCAGTTGGGACACTTACAGTGGAATTGTCCTCTTTGAGGCAATAACCAGGGCAGGTCCAAGGGTACAGGTTCTGAGGCTACTGTTGGTGATTCGGGAAGGAACCACCATATTTTTGCCACTGTCGATCAGAAATAGGCAGGTCATCAGAACACTGTGGTTGAAGCTAGAGGTAATTATCAAGGTAAGAAGATCTCTATCTTATTTGACTCAGGTGCTACGGATTCCTTTATTTCTTTCAATTTGGTTAAGCAATGTGGTATTCCTGTGAATAAAGCTGAATTGGCATGGCAAGTTGAGTTAGCATCAGGGTCTAAGGTAGAATCGGGTTTGATAGCTTTGGATTGCAAGATTCAATTTAAGGCTTTCGCTACTTCAGTCAGCCTTAGGGTGATTCCTCTAGGATCTTATGATATCATTTTGGGAATGGATTGGTTAGATCAGCACCAAGCTATCATTGATTGTAAAGAAAAGATTATTAATTGCATCGATGATAGTGGAATGGCCAAGTCTATTGCAGGTATCAAGAGGCCTATTTCGGTCAAGACTATTTCTGCCAAGCAACTTCAGAGATGTTTGCGTAAGGGATGTCTCATGTATGCTATTTCTATCAATGACTTCGATGATTCTGTTGCTTTAAACACCAGTTTAGATCATCCAGTGTTGGAAGAGTTTTCAGATGTTTTCATTTCAGAGATTCCAGGGTTACCACCTATTAGAGAAGTGGATTTTAGGATTGATCTCTTGCCAGGAACTGAACCTATATCTAAAACTCCCTATCGCATGACTACTCAAGAGTTGGTGGAACTTAAAGTGAAACTTGAGGAACTGCTTGAGAAAGGGCTTATAAGGCCTAGTGTTTCACCTTGGGGAGCACCTGTGATCTTCGTCAAGAAGAAGGATGGATCTTTGAGGCTTTGTATCGACTATAGACAGCTGAACAAAGTCACCATCAAAAATAGATATCCTTTGCCTTGCATTGATGATTTGTTTGACCAAGTGAAGGGTGCCAAGATATTTTCCAAGATTGATCTCAAATCTGGATACCATCAATTGAGGATTTGAGAAGCTGATATTCACAAAACAGCTTTCCACACGAGATATGGGCATTATGAATTCACGGTGGTGCCATTTGGTTTGACTAATGCACCATCAGTTTTCATGAGTCTTATGCAAGGGGTTTTCAGAGCGTTTTTGGATAAGTTTGTGGTAGTATTCCTTGATGATATTTTGATATATTCTAACTCCATGGCAGAGCATGAGCAGCATCTAAGGCAAGTTTTAGAATGTCTCCGAAAGAACAAGCTGTATGCTAATCCTAAAAAATGTGAATTTTTCAAGAATGAGATTAGTTATCTGGGTCACATTATTGCGGGAGATGGCATTGCTGTGGATCCAACTAAGATCAGGGCTATTGTAGAATGGCCAACTCCTTCCAATGTTTTGGAGGTGCAAAGTTTCATGGGACTGGCTAGCTATTATAGGAGGTTTGTGGCTAATTTTTCTAAAATAGCACACCCCATTACATCTCTCCAGAGAAAGGATAAGAAATTTATCTGGTCAGAATAGTGTGAAATGGCATTTCAGCACCTTAAGGAACGGTTGACCAGTGCACCGATACTAGCAGTACCCGATCCTTCCAAGGAATTTGTTATTTGTACCGATGCCTCTTTGGAAGGATTAGGAGCTGTTTTGATGTAGGATGGCAGAGTCATAGCATATGAGTCTAGGAAATTGAAGGATCATGAGATAAATTATCCGACTCATGACTTGGAGCTTGCTGCGGTTATGCATGCTTTGACTAAATGGCGACATTTTCTCTTAGGTCAACATTTTGAATTGCATACTGATCATAGAAGTCTACAATATTTATTCACATAGCCCAATCTTAATGCACGACAGCGCAGATGGATGGAGTTTTTATGTGAATATGACTTCGAGATGAAGTATGTCCAAGGTAAAGAAAACAAAGTAGCGGATGCTCTTAGTAGAAGACGTCATGAAATCACTTCTTTGGTTCTTTCAGTTGACTTAAAAGATAGAATACTCCAAAATTTGGTTGCAGATCCCTGGTACTTGGATGTTAAAGCGGTGCTCGATAGTGGTAGTATTTTGGAAGGCAGATTTGAAGGTTACTCATTTGGCTTGGATGGACTGCTGAATTATCAAGGTAGCGTCTATGTGCCTGAAGTTGGGGAACTTCAGAACCTAGTTATGAGTGAAGCTGATAAAGCACCTTATTCTGCATATCCTGGTGTGAAGAAAATGCATGCTGATCTTAGGCAGCATTATTATTGGCCAGGTATGAAGAGGGATATTGCTGATTTTGTAGGTAGGTGTTTGGAGTGTCAGAGAGTGAAAGTTGAGCATCAGCATCCAGCTGGTTTACTTCAATCTCACAGCATGCCTGAATGGAAATGGGATACCATATCCATAGATTTCATAGTGGGGTTACCATTTTCAGCTAGGCGACATGATGCCATTATGGTTGTTGTTGACCGGTTAACCAAAGTTGCCCATTTTATCCCTATCAGATCCACCTATAATGCAGCATCTGTGGCACGGATTTATATGGAACAGATTGTCAAGTTGCATGGGTTACCTAAAAAGATTATTTTTGACAGAGATCCAGTTTTTACTTCTTCCTTATGGAGGTCTCTTTAGCGTGAATTAGGTACTCAGTTGAACTTTAGTTCAGCATATCATCCTAAAACAGATGGACAAACTGAGCGTGTCAATCAGATTTTGGAGGACATGCTTAGGATGTATGTGATGGATAGGCAAAATAAATGGGAGGAATTGTTGCACCTAGTTGAGTTTGCTTACAACAATGGGTTTCACAGTTC
Source organism: Chamaecyparis obtusa (assembly GCA_027943335.1). Taxonomy (NCBI): domain Eukaryota; kingdom Viridiplantae; phylum Streptophyta; class Pinopsida; order Cupressales; family Cupressaceae; genus Chamaecyparis; species Chamaecyparis obtusa. The sequence continues at coordinate 214,499 of BSBK01013516.1, read as the reverse complement.
TATAGATATGGCACCTTTCTAGGCTTTGTATGGAAGACCGTGTAGAACACCTTTAAGCTAGGACAATCTGGAAGACAGAATTCTTCTAGGGCCTGAGATGCTTCAGGATTTGGAACAGCAAGTTAAACACATCAGGGAACATCTTACTACCGCTCAGGACAGACAGAAGAAGTATGCAGACCTGCATAGGATTGAACATCAATTTGTGGTTGGGGACAAAGTATTTCTGCGGGTCAGACCTCGGAAAAGTCCTATTAGATATGGTAAAGGATCCAAATTGTCTCCTAGGTTTGTGGGACCATTTGAGATTTTGGAGCGCATGGGTCCAGTTGCTTACAGACTTGCTTTGCCTCCCAGTCTTTCACGTATTCATGATGTTTTCCATGTATCTATGTTGAGAAAGTATATTCCTGACATTACTCACGTTCTGAATTGGAATAACATACAGGTGGTAGATGGTCAAATGATGCTGGAACCAGTACAGATAATCCAGCAAAGAGAGCTAAATCTCAGAGGACGCAAGGTGGAACAGGTAAAGGTGTTATGGGATCTTGACGATGTAACTTCTGCAACTTGGGAGGATACAGGGGTTATGAGAGCTGCACATCCTCATTTGTTTTCAGGCTTCCAGGAGTAAGCCTAGACTGGTGGGGGAGGGTGTCATGCCCCTGACTGTTCCAGACTTTATTTCCTGTGTTATGTTATGTTATGTTAGATTTATTTGAGTTCAAACTCTGATTGTGTTCTTTGAACTTAGTTATTAGATTAAATGTGTTATCTCTGATATTCTGCCAGACATTCAAGGAAATTATGTTTATTTCTGTCACTTAATGAGTCCTATTCTGATGACAGAATTGGTTTAGACCGAATTTTGAACATTGGTTTGATTATGAAATAAAGACAAACTATACAGTTAGTAATCATTTGATTATTGATTCATTGTTTTGGAATCCTTAGTAATATGTTAGACATAATTAGAAATGGTTACTTTATCATTGTTAACTGTATTTTGACGTATTAGACAGTATTTAGAGTTCTATTGTAATTCAACGTTAATCTTATTCTGAATTTAAGATAAATGAAGTTGTATATATGTATTTTTATACATGTAACTATGAGAGAATGTTTTGTAAGAATGTGGTATTTCTTTTTCTAAAATTATATTATTGACTTTGGAGATGCGCTGTCATTTTAGATGTCTGAAACAACATATATATATATATATATATATATATATATATATATATATATATATATATATATATATATATATATATATATATATATATATATATATATATATATATATATATATATATATATATATATATATATATTGTGGTTAATAATATTGTTATTAATATTGATAATAATAGTATTATTAATGATTAATATTAATATTAATATTAATGTTAATATTAATATTAATATTAATATTAACATAAAAGAAGTTGTTTCGCATCTAAGTTTTGTTAACTTAGACTTATGCCAAAGCCACACCTAACACATATCAATGTGGCATGAATCTATGCGGTAATGCTGTTTTAAGTGCAACAAGGTTTAGTGGGTTTTAAATGACTGTAGAGATATCGAGTTTTGAGCCTGTACTTGGTGAGATATTGGCAGGAAGTGGTTTGCATTCACTGCAAGTGATAAGCTTGCATTGAATGAACTTGTCAATGGAATTCATTGTTGTGTTTATGACCGCCATTTTTGCTGGTTAAGAAGTTTCAGTTTGTTTCGACTACATTTTTGTTACCATGTCTTGCTGCGGCATTTTGGGTGAACAGTTGGTTATGGAACCGTGTCACTGTTGTTTTCTTCTTGATAAGTGGCATGAAATGAAAGGGGTTTTCTCGGCACAGATAAACCTTTCTGCTCTTGGTTATCTAGGAAGTTGGGCATTGTTACGGTTAACTCTGCATTTTTGGGTTCTCTTGCACGGCATTTTGGATTTCATTGTGAAGCTCACCAGGCAGGAGCTAGCACGAGTAGTCCGGTTCTGGTTATCTCTCCATACGAATACCAGGCAGGGGCATCTCTTACCTTACTCTCTCTATTTTCATTTCTTGTTCTGCAATGGAAATTAAGGAAATGATGGTTAATATAGTTTTCTAGTTGATAGTTTAAGAAGCTAGTTTAGTCAAATAATGCTGTGTTTTATTGGAGTTGAGTATTGTGTTAATCTGTGGGAAAAAGATCAGTAAATGTTATGTGTATGTATTTTTGTGTGTTAAGGGTATCGAAGTTTATCAGTTTTGGACAGTATTAAGGGTTTTTGTTTTTTTGTCACAGTCGTTTATCGAGTTTGGTATCGATGATTGTTTAGAGCTGAAATGTGGGGTTTGGACTTGGTAGTATACATATTGTCATCTGTTATCGATTGTATCTTGTGATACACTTGTAACATGAGTATGGTTTAAGTAGTTCATTTGGGTGAACTCCTTTGATTATCTGGTGTTGTTCTTATTGTGTTAAAAGATGGTTTGTTACTGTATGTGCCAGTTAAAATGTGGATGCTTCGGTTAGGTCAGACTTGATCACGAGTTGTATGATCACTAGTAGATAACACCAGTGTGTATTACGGCTGTTGCTTCATTAGAAAATGTTAAGGGATTTATAGGAAAGACAATTCCTTTCTTGTACAGACAGAAAGGAAAGGCACTTGGTAAACTGTTTAAGGTAGAAGTCGGTTATTAATATACTGTCATTATTATTTATATTCGATAGATTTTGTAGTGTAGTGAGGTTGATTTAATTCTGTGATAGAGCTAAGACAATTTGAATGTATCTTTTTAATTTCATATCTCAGAACTTGAATTATTAATTACAAGTTTATGCAATTCAGTATATATAAATATATATATATATATATATATATATATATATATATATATATATCTATTGGATATGTAAATGTATACACAAGCTGTGGTGTATACATGTACATACGCTAACATGTATAAATAGATGTATGACTCTCAATCTGAACTATTAAATTACAAGTTTATATAAATATATATTTATATATATATATATACATATACTTGCTGGGATATGTATATGTATACACAAGCCGTAGTGTACACATGTATATACCCCAACTTGTATATAGATGGTATAAACTTGTAATTAATAGAGCAGTGTGTATGACCATTTTGTTTAATAACTCGGTTATGGTAAATTAGCATGTTGTTAAAAGTGATGGGTGTTGTGTTGTTTCAGTTGATGAAAGAATATGTTAGCTCTTTTCTATTCAATGGAAACTTGGATTTGATATGGTTATTTTATTGAACAGTTACAGATTTAATGTTAAGTTATTATGGAGATTATTTAGATTGGATTTGTGTTGGAGAAAGAGTTGTGATCTTCTCATCTTTCGTGAAAACATCATGTTTATGAAAGCATGTTAAGGAATATGGTAATATGGTTTTGTAATGGATTTCTGATTGCTGTTTCTATTTGGTAAAATTGATGCATTAGAAATCGAATGTTATTGAAACTGTGATATGAAATTCATTTCACTACTATCTTTGATAGATAGATCAAGTGTTTGTTTGAGATAATGCAAGAATGATCCATAGAGTGGGGGCTGACACTAGTCTAGTACCTTGTGATGATAGAATTTCTGTCAGTTGTGACTGTCACTAGTCTATATCTTATGGGAAAGAATTTTTGTCAATTGTTTAATTAAGTGATAATTATAAAATTCAAGGGTTATGGGTTTTCAATTAACAAAGATAAAACGTTATGGTTTCATCAGACATAATGGATTGCTATGAGTTTCCTTACAGATACCTAGTTTAGATCCTTATGTGAAAACCCATGAACTACTGGATCATTACTTGTCATTTTCTTTGCGAGTTTATTTCTATTTAAAAGAAATTTAATGCTTAATGACTTTGGAGTAAAATAGAAACTATGTTATTTAGTTTTCAGAATTATATCTGCATTTAAATCTGCATAAAAGCTATATTGTACTGACTCTTATGGTTGCAGATTTTTGGAGAGGATTCATTTTCATTATCATTGAGACTGAGCCCTGTTTACTGTTTGTATTTGTGATCATTTTGATTTTCAGGTTATAGATGGATAAATCAATGAAAATGGGACAGTGGTTAGCAGTTGTTAAGTTTTATGGGAAACAGATCATTTCATGGTTTCTAGTTATCAGATCTATTCGCAAAATGTAATGGATTGGAAATATATGAAAATTGTTTGGAGACTTATTCCTTGAATAAAGAGTATTATTATTATTACTCTAATGTAAATTGATTGTTACTTTAAAGCTCTAAGAAGCGGTTGTTATGACTGTATGTAGAAGTTTGCAATTTTAAATAAAAAAAAATTGCTGTGGTATTATGTGATTTATTTATGGATGTTCTTTCTTAGTTTCATCTTATTTCTTTAGTTTAGATAGGGTGTTACAAGAAGTCAGTTTCCTTTAAAGAGGGGTATAATTAGCATTTAAGAAGGGTACATATAGAAAATTTAAGCTGTTAATTACATTTATGTTATTTTTTTTAAAGAAGGGTGTGTCTAGTTTTAAAGAAGGGTATATATAATGGAATTAAGGTATTACTTTGATTTATAAGTTATTTTATTTTAAACAAGGGTATAATTAGGTTGAGATACATTCTATATTGATATCAAGTACTTTTGGGTATTCTAGAGTGATGTCAAGGATTCTTATGGAAAAATATTTGGGAACCAACATTAATCTAAAAATAAATAAGATTATAAAATACCTTTAAATTGATGGTGTATATAAAAACTAATAACCAACTCACATATATTTGAAAATGAAACATATATATACAAAATAATTCTTAAAAAATAATTATATTCATGTATTCATATAGCAAATGAAATTATTTAAAAATATGTAAGTTATTGAGTATTTTGCACATGCCTCATTTGGGTGGCACTAGGATAATCAAGTGAGTGTACCTTTTCTTTTCTTGATCTTGGAAGAGTCCTTGACTTAGTATAAACTTGATCAAAATATAATTTAAAGTTTATAATAAGTAGTAAATACCAATAAGACTTGAAAAGCCAACCCATATCATTTAAATAGAATAAACAAAATGGAACAAATTAGAGTAATAAATAAATGACCAAAAATATGGGTGTGGCACATCATGAAGGAAATATTTGTAACAAATGTTTCAAGAAAAAACACCTAGCATGAAGGTTTTGATGTTACCCTTATACATGTTTGATGGAGAAGTGAAGAATAGTACCCACTCAACATAGAATTACATGAGTGTATTATATAAATAAGTAATAACAAATTACAAACCTAAAATAAAATGACAATAATATGTAGTTGGTAAAGTAATATTTAGATAAATAGAATCTCATTAATTTGCAATGGATTCACTTCATAAATCAGTCAATGACCTATGGCATGCATATTTGTAAAATTCTCAATTTCGTTTACACTCTTAAAACTTACTTTTCATAGTTTTTTATAGACACTAGTACAATTGAACTAGTTCCTTATTTTTAGTAGGTATTGATCAAGTGCACCTTTTTGTTGTTGCTTTATTGTTCCACCTTATTATTTCTACCCTATTAGGTAGGGGTTCTATCTACACCTACATTTGATTCAAAATAATTTTTTATTATCATTCTACATACTAAAGCCTCAAAACAAAAAGCATAGATGAGTATGATAAATATGTGTCATCATTTAAAAATATTTTATTTAAAAGTACTTATACATCTCAACCCCCATACATTAGTCACACCAACTTTAACAATGAATCTACTTGATAATAGATATCTTAATTATAATATATATATTGATCTAAATTATGATGAAAAAAATTAGAGACACTTGAAAATTCTTCTAGGTAGGTTCATGGAACTACTAAAAGGTGTCAAATAATTAGTTTTGATTAATTTAATTAGGATAAAATACTAAAGTTGCATGACCTTTGTGTGACCACTTTTTTTGTTAACTACATTAGAGTTAGGATGAAGAAGGCACCTCTAGGATTATTATGATTTGACACAACACAAAACTATGTGGTATAGAAAAATATTGCTTTATGATCATGGGAAGAATAACATAGCATTTATAGGATTCCCTTTAGTTGACTTATATAAAGAGATCTATAGAGAATTTGGGATGCTACTTATATACATCCTTCTCCAGGATTTTGAGAATTCTTCCCAATCATTAATACATACTAGCATCATATTAATTAATTTATCTCATTGTAAAATTATTATATTAGAGTGATTTATTGGGTCATTTTTTTATTTATTTAGAAAACACTAATATGCATGCATGTGATGAGGTGTTTCTTTGAAATAAAATTGTCCAAGTAAGATTTGAGATCCTTAGAGAAGTACTTTGGATTTTGGTCAATTAAGTGACTAGTAACACATCAATTAAGTTAAATTAGATGAAATTGATACAAAAATAAGATTAGAAATGCTTGATTTTAGGTAGCCTCAACATAGAAATTGGGTTGAATATTGGTGTCTAGTCAAGAACGATACTTAAATTCTTAGTAATTTTTTTAATTGATGATATTAGCATGATTAATTATTAAACCAACTATACTAGTATGCTTAAACCATAACATCCACTTGCTTTTGTAAAGGAAAAATTTACATACTCATACCAATTTCTATTAATTTTTATACCCATTTTGATAGAAAATCTATATAAAATAATATCGATAAGTAAAACACTCTTGTGCCAAGTTTGACTCATAACATGATACTTTTTCCTATCTATTTCACATTCATTTGCAACTATTCTTGTATTTTAAACCCCACTGTATCCACCATTAGATTCATTCCAATATCTTTATCATTTATAATCTATTTGTTCATCGTTATTTGCACATACATTCGTATGTTCATTCTTAACCCCGAGATCTTCACCTTCTTATCACGAGTCAATATTGAGTGGCTTGGGATTGATCTCATTTATTTATTTTTAAAACTTAGCTTTCATGATTTTTATTACTTTGCACTAATTGTCGCTTGACACATATTTTGTGAATTTATTTGTGCAATCAAATGATCATTTAGATATTGAAGAGAAGTGATTACAAAGAAAATACATTTCATTTCTTAGAGATGAAGAGTCTAAGTCTACATCATAATTGTCCTAGGGTATCTACAAGTTTTTGCATGTTGTCTTCAATCATTTTCTAAAAATTATTTGAAGTTCATTTGGTAGGGGGTTGAATTGGAGAGTTTTGCTCTACTGATCTAACAAATTCCTCTAAAATGTTTGTAAACACAAACTTCAACAATACAAAAAGAAGAAGATGACTATAAAGAGATCAATCATATAAATTAAGAAATATTTTTATGTTGAGGTTCAACCTTAGAATCACTAACTCAACCTACATAGATTTCTAAATAAAATAAAGTATGATATATTCATTAAATATAAAACATTAAATTTATGTATCTACAACTAAATTTTATGTGACATCAACATATTACCTATAAGACTAATTGTGCATATCCTTCTTATTTAATTTTTAAATATTCTTATTTTACTATTAGTTAATCCTAACTCTTTTTAACTTTATTATAAATTAACCAATACCCAACTTATTTTATTATCTTATATAGAAGAAATTTTAAATATATCTTTATTTTATTTTACTACAAATAAAACAAATAGACCATTTTGCAATTTTATATTTCTTAAAAAAATAAATAACCATAACCTTTAAATACTTCCTAATTACACATCTATTTAAGAGAAGTTAAAGATATATTATATTACTATATCAAAATATGAACTTACTTTTTAAAATTGAAGATTATTATTTTAAAGATATGTATAAGCATTTATTATTATTTATTTAAAATATTTAATATAAATATTAAAGAATTATTTAATATATTTATATTTATAATGATTTAAAAAAATATTAAATACTATTGTGAATTACAATATATATTTTTATTTGTTAATTTTTTATATTCATTTAAATTTACCGCAACATATAAAACCAAATCATATTTACCAGATTGATTAGCAAATATTTTTATAATCAAATATTACTAATATATATTTCTATTAAGTAATTTATTGAGAAAAACCCTCAATGTATATTTCTATTAAGTAATTTATTCAAGAAAACCCTTAATATATATTTCTATTAAATAATTTATTCAAGAAAACCCTTAATATATATTTCTATTAAATAATTTATTCAAGAAAACCTAAATGTATAGTATCTTTGCTGGTGATAAATTCAAAGGAAACCAGAAAAAAGGAGAAGACTATGACATGATTATACCAAAAAATATTGCAAATGATCACCAAAATATTAAATTTGGGACCTTTCTAATGTCAACTTTAGAAATCTTTTCAATGTCATGTTCTTATATTCTACGCTTAGATAATTTCATGATTATTCTCATTTGCCTAGAAAGCTCTTGAACACGAGGAGAAAACAAAATTAATTAATTAATTAAAGTTATCAGTGCTATAAAGTTCAATCTCCGTCCCCCACCCCCCAAAAAATAGTTAAGTAAAAAATTAAAAATGAATAATGAATATTGAAGTATAAGTATAAGCTTTTGTGACTTAATGGAGAATAGTCGCTTAACAAGCATTTCAGCACATTACATCGCTCATATGAAAGAAAATGATATGCACTAAATATATAATAAAGAACTTTTGACATCACATAGAGGCGAAGCATAAGCTAGGGCAAACCTAGCTTTCAAATTGTACCAGAAAAGAAGAAGTGTAAGTAAAATAAAATGCTTTCCTTGGGAAATTTCTTATGTTTTTGGTTAGTTGTCTATATCTAATTGAATAGTGCAACAATACTAGTAGATTATATAAATTTAGAATTAAAGAGTTGAGAATTGAGTAGCTATATAGTGATAAGAATGAATTTAAATGTTTTTAATAATTAGATTGAAGTTTTGATTTTGATATTAAATGTTGATGTGTTGTGATAATGAATTAGAATTTAGAATTTAAATATGGAACAAACATTCTAATGTTTTGTTTAGATATTATTTTTGTTGTAGATATAGTTTAATATCATGTATGTTTAAAAAATTAGACCACGTTTGTTACATCAATCGGTTAAGAGTTATTAAAAAATAAATTGTGAAGATTTTCTTGTTCTCGATGTATTCACTTATTGATGTTTAGTGTGGTTCCATGTAAAAGAGGTTGTAATCATGTAAGAAGAATGTATTGGGCGATCTAAAGAGTATTAAAAATGCCTTTTTTTTTTGGAATTCTTGTAAGCTATTCATCAACAAAGAGTTCATCAAACATGCAAATTCTTGATTGCAAGAATAGAATCACGTTGATATGTGTAATCACCAGAAAATGGACAAGATTAATTCAAGTGAGCAATATTTGAATAATATTTGAAGGTTGTAGAAGCTTACAAATCAAAATTTGTCTCATTAAATTAGATTTACTTGCCTTAATTGATTTGTGTCAAAATTGATAAATAAGGCTTAGATTTCAATTTTTTTTCTTGTTTTCTTCACTTTGTTTGTTTATGTTGACTAACTTGTTGGAGAGGAGACAAAGAAAAGGGAATGATCGCCACTAGGTGAGTCAAAATCATGACAAAATCTTTTAAAAATGCCCCTAGCCTTTGCTAGCTACAAATCAAGGGAAGCCTCAAACTTGGTCAATTTTTCTTTAAATTGTGGCCTTGTGATTTTTGCTAAAATCTAGTAAGTAAAAATAGCATAAAGGATAAATCAAGCATTTAATCAATAACCCCTTGTTTGTGGAAAAGAGTATAAATACTCAATTCCCATTAGTTAGTGGGTTTGGATAATTGAACATTGTTAATATTACTTGGGAGGAAAGATAGATGGGGATATTATTGGAGTTGATGAAAAAAAAACCCACAGCTCCCAAGAACACCTGCATGTAAACACCTGTCACAAAAAGAGAGAGAAACAAACAAATATGGAGACCTGAATGTATGGATCTACAAGAGACGAGAAATCCTTGATGTGCAAAAACAAAACTTGCAAATCAATAAAAATGAATGTTCATAATTGTTACAAAACAAGAGGAGATCAATCCTTATAAAAGGAGATCTGAAACCCTAAAAAGGGAAAACCCTAGGTTGCACAATAATAATTAAAAAAGTAATTAATTATTATATGCCTAAAGTTTAGCTTAAGTAGAAAGAGGTAATAAGTGAATTAGTAATTAAATCAAACATGATTTAATTAATAAGAAAACACTTTATTACTCTAACACCCCCCCTAAGATAAACTTTGGGAGAAGCTAAAAACTTAGAAAGAAGTACTGAAAGCAAATGGGTCCCAACAACAAAAGGCCTGATGAGGTACCCAAGTACAAAAGAGAGTCTCTATAAAGTGGAGAAATAGATAAAACCACATGGGAAAAACTCTACTCTAAAAAGAGACCAAGACTAGTCTGAAGGACTAAAGAAGCCTCCAAAACTAGGAATGTTCTAGAAAATAGGAACAAGGATGAACATGTACAACATCATTGAAGAAAGAAGCTGCAAACTTTGTCAAGAAGTAATTGATGATCTGAAGATCCTCCACTGAAATATGACCAGGTAGAGAAGACTATAATCTACATGAGTGCCCTCAAATGACACTACTCGAATAAGGAGGAAAACAAAAGCAAACAAATGAAGTTGAAGATATAGAATACTGTAATCTGCACAAGTGCCCTCAAATGACACTACTCGAATCATGAGGAAAACAAAGGAAAACACCTAAACTCAAAAATACATATGTCATAAAAACATCAAAAGTCTGAAGAGCTGATCAATCAATGCTAGAAGAGTGCATCCAAAAACATGAAAGAAAAGAGTGTCATTATGGTAAATGATCCATCTCTCTGGAATGCATAGGTACCTAGCCACTACATCCGCCTAGTACATAGAATCAAATACTAAATACATAGCTCACACTATCGAACCAAGGAAGTAGTAGAACCAACAGTAAAAACCCCCCCATAATGTTGACAAGGGAGTAATGACAGGTACATTGAAAAGATCATCCAATATGAACTGCATGATGAAGAGGAATCTAAAACATTGAATGTGCAGAGAGAGTACAAACACATATAGAGATATCTGAGGCTAATTTCTTTGGAGGAATGCTCACATGACAAAAGTATATGGAAAACAAAGGCAAACATCAAACCCCCTTGGCACTTTATAATGGAGTGCGAGTACAAAGAGCACAAACATGTGCAAGATCCCATACATGCAATACAATGACACTTTATCTTAGTGCGTGTGCATAAAAAAATGCTACAAAAGTGAATTATATACTACTCAAAGAAGAGTGAAGGCTTCTGAAACAAAAGAATAGCCTATGATGAGTCATCCCTCAAAGGGAAGAGATCTCAGGACCTGAAACATCCAAGATATTCACTAGATTACAAAAATGCAAAAATCTGAATAAAATGTACCTGGAGTAGAATCTAGAAAAAAGACTCATAGCAATGGAAAGCTCTCTGAACAAGTTTTCCAATGATATTTTTTTCTCAAAAATGATTCTGGATGCACAAAATAGAGCTCTTGGAGTGCAAAACTGAACATCTGACTTTCACAGTAAAAACACTATCAAAAAAGAAAAATAAAAAATTTAAACCTCCAGATCTGGATAGAGCTCGGAACTAGCTTTCCGAAGATATCTCGTTTGCCCAATTTTGACACCGTATGCTCAAGTTATGAGCATAAACTCATCGAGTGCTCTAGAGGGTTCAAAAAGGTGTCAAAACCTTGCTGACATATTGCTGACATCAACAGTCTGTGGGATTAAATTTGACAGCCAAATGCCCGTCACTGCAAAAAAAATAATAGGCCCCTGGGGCCAAAAAATTATGGCCCTTGGTCGCCACATGACCAAGGGAAGAAGGCTCTGGCACTAGGGGTTGGTCCCCCATGTGTCCTCATGCTCTGCATAGGGAGGGCTTGTCTCGCAAACCACTGGTGATAGGTGGTTAACTGCTGCAGGCCCACCAGTCACCGTGACAGTGACTGCACACTCACTGGTGACTACAACAGTCACCACCCAGTAACCTGGTGGTGACACCGCTATGGGCTACTAGAGTGGCGCGCGGGTGGCCCCTGCCCTAATTTTTTTTAATTGTAGAGGATCCGTACTACCTCGATCCATGTGCTAGGGCCGTACGACATGGTAGGCAAAATATTTTTCCCTCAGAAGCCAACTTGTCCAAAATCGACAAGTTTTATATGGATTTTGGGTTTCTCAGACGCTTTGAACATAATCGTGAGGTCAGTTTGGGGCAGAAATGCTCCCAAAATAGTGACTGCGTCGAGATTTGTGTCGGGGCTGGTTGCAAATTTTTTTGCCATAGATTCCAACTTTGTCCAAATTGAAATTTTTTTATATGGATCCAGGGGTTCTTGGATGCTGTGAATGCAACCGTGAGGTTCGTTTGAAGCCAAGATGATCAGAAAAATAGGTCCCCCCAGATCTGACAGAAAACCCTCTGAAAATGTAGATCTAACAAACACAACTAAATCTCTCAGAAAGAGGACATGGAAAAATAGATCTGAAGCTCTGATACCATATTAGAGTTTATGAAAAAAAAACCCATAGCTCCCAAGAACACCTACACGCAAACACCTGTCACAGAAAGAGAGAGAAGCAAACAGCTATGGAGACCTGAACGTATGGATCCACGAGAGAGGAGAAATCTTTGATGTGCAAAAACAAAAGTTGCAAAGTAATAAAAATGAATATTTAGAATTGTTACAAAATAAGAGGAAATCAATCCTTATAAAAGGAGATCTGAAACCCTAAAAAGGGAAAACCCTAGGTTGCACAATAATAATTAATAAAGTAATTAATTATTATATGCCTAAAGTTTAGCTTAAGTAGAAAGAGGTAATAAATGACTTAGTAATTAAATCAAACATGATTTAATTAATAAGAAAATACTTTATTACTCTAACATATATTCTCTTCACATTTTTGTGAATCAAACTCCCAAAACCTATCTCTTAAATCCATTTTATCGCTTTACATATGAATATGCTAGATCTTTAGTGGGCTTGCCTCCCAAGATTTTTCTTAACGAGGCCGGTGAGAGGGACAACCTAAAGTGGGATGCATTTTTGTTTTCCATAAAAATCCAACCCACTATAAAATGAAATGTATGCATCCTTAATGGGGTTTGTGAAAAAAGTGTTAGGAATGGGAACACTGAGAGGGGAGGGGGGGGGGGGTGAATCAGTGTTCACTTAATTTAATCTTTTTTCTTTGCTTCTTAAACTTGACTTGAATGCTTAAGTACTAAAATAAACATTAACATAAACAAGAAACATGAACTCAACACATAACACCAATGTGGTTACAGGGAAACCCAAATAGGTAAAAACCACGGTGGGAATTGACACTCACTAATAATCTGTACTAGTGTTTTATGATCCTTGTTAGAAGATCCTTAACCCTATTAGGAGTTTCTTTATACTGTATTTAGTACAATGACCTGGTCAAGGGTCGAACCCTATTAGGAGTCTTTTATAATAACCCTATTAAGGGTGTGGACACACTGTCCTAGAGCTCATTGCTCAAGTGGTGATAGCTACTGTGTGTGAGTGATTTACACCTTCATGAAATTACAAGATTAACTAAGAACAACAAGAATTAGAGCAAAATAATCTAACAAATGCACAATTAATCTATCAACATCTCATGGATCTCTAAAATAAAGTGGTAAATGAGGCTCTCAGCTATGATCCTCACTAGTGACACTCTAAAGATGAGAATTAAGCTATATGATATGCAAATTTAGATCTAATTATCAAATTCTAGCTCTATTTGATAAGAAATCTACAAAAATGATCAACAATTAAGCTAAATATCAATGAAAATGCTAAGTGAGTGATGTGGATGCAAATTGCAAGAGCTTTGCTGCAATTCAAAGATATGGAGTGGATGATTAATGCCTCAAAATGCCTTCTATTTATAAGATTTTCCCAAGGGTAGGGGGTAGAGTGAGATAACCATGGTTATGCTTGGGTAAGGTCAATTGGCTTTGCTTTGTCCCTAAATTGGGGGACAAACATTTAAATGGTTTCAAAAGGCTGGACCATTTCAACAAAAGTGAGTGATTTGTGTCCATTTTGTCTCCTTTTTGCTTTGTTGAGGGAATTTCATATTTATTAATTAATTAAAGTAATTAAATTTAGCCATGAAGGGTAAGATGTTCATTTTGATTTTTGCTTTCAACAACTATGTCATTAATTGAATTTAATCAATTTCTTAGTGTTTTTCCCCTTTTCAAACTTTATTTAATCATTTAATCATTTAATTGAATTTTCCTTTGATTTGAATTGTCTTTGTTCCATTTATCGATTTTTAGTGCTATTTTGATGATTTGATTGCACCTTTTGATTGATTTAAGCCTTTACCAATTTTCCATGTCTACAAATGCCCCTCTTTGAGTCGATGTGTGAAGAACACCGATTCAAAGATTTCATTGGTATGATGATCTGATTCAGTTCTAGTTCTGATATGCCTCTGATCGTTCTGATTGATGTACTTCCTGATGACGATGATGTGCCTCTGATGATGGTGTTGATATGATTCTGATGCCTCTGATATGATACTGATCTGATATGATGATAGGTCCTGGGTTCACTGATAAAGGTCCTGGGTTAATTGATAAAGGTCCTGGGTTGATTGATTGCTGATATGTTGATAGGTTTGATATGATGACAGGTTTGATATTGATTTTGCCTCCTGATATGATACTGATATGATATGATATGCCCCACTGATAACTATTTTTGATGTGATGCCAATTTGATACTCTGATGCCCCCTCAGAAATAAAACAATTGATTCCTTGATTTGAAAGATTTTGATTGATTGGTCCAATATGTTTTCATTTCTGAAAAAAATATTAATGATATGCCATGACTCACAATTTGCATATCCAAGATAGATAGGTCTGTTGTAGTTAAGCAAAACAAGTGATTAGGATAACAGGATAATGGTACCAATGAATGTGATTTGTCAATCTGATAGGCTAGTTCTGATAGGATAAATCAATTAGTGTGAAAACCGATATGATTTGATACTGCTGCTTCGTTCTCAGGACACAGAGACACGAACGATGGTACTGGGTGTGATTGCTTGATACTTTGATAGGATTGATTGACGTAAGATGACTCACTGATATAGAATACTAATATGATTCCCTTGATTTGTGAAACAAGCACATTTCCGTAAATTGATATATATATACGGACCTTAGCTAGAGTATTTGGATTTAAGTCATGGGTTTGATCTAGCTATAGTATAGGTTATTGAGATGATTGATTATGGAGCTCTTTCAGTTTGTTGATATTCTATCATGATATTTCAGTTATTGATCAGGACTTGGATGTATCACTTTGATGACATTGTATCTTTGATTAGACAAAGTTCATGGATCTTTGATATTATGGGCATTTATGATTTATGGACTTTCCTTGATTCTTGATTGAATGACCCATTTTATGATTGATCAAGATTTCAATTGAATGAACCCCCTTTTCCCTTGGAAAAATACTACAAACAAATGCACATGCAATTAATCTAACATGATAATGCAATTAACCTTCCATGATGATGCAATGCAATGCAGCTAAGTGTCACTAGCTTTTAGCAAATAAATGCCTTGAGGATAAATTTTCATCATTGAGCACTTTGGGACCGGAAAGCAAGTACAATCACGACTATCCACTGACATGATGATATGAATACCACTTTTTATCGCATTTGGTAACGTCCTTTTTGAACTAGTACAACCCACACTAGTTGAATAAACCAACTATGAGAGTATGAATACCAGTTTCAACGAATTCAATGTTGCATAAACAAGCAAAGGTCAACCTTCCACCCTATATGAAAGTCCTCGATGGTTCTTTGATGACCATGTCATTAGATGAATTCACATAAGTTGTTGGATATCCCTCAAGATAGTCACTCAAAGACAAGAAAAATATCATGTCTCCATCATTGCCAATCTAGTCAAAACATCATCGATTAGCTAAAAAGATGTGATAAAAATCAATGTAAGTAAAGATCATCAAAAGAAAGCTTCAAGTGTTTTGCATTGTTTCATGATTTTCAAAAAGTATTTCCAAGCATTCTGATCTTTTTAAAGTGTTGTCAATTTTTAATCCTGAATAATAAAGTCAATGAAGGCTCATGGATCAAGTTGTGGTAATCGAATTCTTGGTTAGTGAACAATGATATCCATCAAAGGTTCACGAAAATCTTCTTCTCTCTTCTGAAACTCTGATAATTCCCTCTCTGAAGTGACTAAATATTGTACTTTTTAATCCTTTTGAGTTAATGCCTTGCTTCATGTGAATTCATGCATGTTATTGAAATCCACTGATTAAGATCAAATGCCCCAGTTGGATAGAAAAAATGTTGGACTTGAGAAAACTTCCAAAATATTGCCGAAGCTCAGTTTATGCAAGATGCAGCTCAAAGTATTTCATGTTGTCCTTTTTACCCACTCTCAAACAAGATCACATTGGTTTGCCCCCAATGTCTAGCAAGATATAGGACATGAAGGATGGATTTTCAAGATAATGGATTAGAGATGGAAAGGCTATGATGGAAGAAGTATGCGAATGTGACCCATAGGACTATCTCCTCAAGAGTACCCAAGCTAAGGAAAAAATGATATAGCAATGTGAAGCATGTTTTTGGATAAGCCATGAAAGTCAATTGTGCAGGGCTAGATAGCCTATAGGATAACGATCTGCTGCCATGAAAAGGAGTGATCCAAAAGAGTGGACATGTCAAGAAGTTTTTGATAACAAATTTTTTTTTTTTAAGCTCTTCATCTTGATCAAGACCAAGGGTCAAGTTGGGTAAGATGTGGATAAGATAACATAATCAAGATAAAGGAGTGATGGAGGCTATGAAGGGATGTTTTGGGATTATGAAAAAGCTGTCAAGGAATAATGAAGGTGAATTTGAGATAAGCAAGATCATGATAGGGTAACATGGATGCAACAAGTACATAAGCTGATGGAAAGGATAATGGATGTCAAGATACTCAATGCTAATGGATGTGTTCAACCTTGTCAAGATGAAGGTGATAGATGGAAATATGGATGAAAGTGAGGTAAATGATAGGAAGATGGAAGATGGCATGGATGAAACTTTGCCCCCAAGTGTAGAGTGCAAGAAGGAAGAATTACTCATGACGCCTGTTTGCCAGGTTTTCATCATGGTACTTGTCTAAGGTGCCACAAGAAGTGGTTTTCACCCTAGATTTATTTCTTTTTATTTTTGCTACCGAGGTGCCTATTGCTAGGTTTTCACCAAGGCACTTTTTCTCTTTTTTCATTTTTTTCTTTTTTTCTTTTTTTTTTTCTTTTTTTCTTTGTTTTTTTCTTTTTTTGTATTTTTCAATATTTTCCCAACATTAGAATCTTTGGACAATGCTCCTCTGAAAGATATGCTATAATAAACCATGGGTATGACTAGGATGCTCAAAGATATTGATAAGAGGGATGGAAGTATGGAAAGTATGCATTGGAAAATGAATGTGAGGATAAGAAGAAGGTATGTTGAAGATGGAAATGTTGGCAAGATCAACTTTGACACACACTTTGAAGAGTGGTGGAATGATGGAGGAACAATAGATGACGGAGGTAAGGATCTTTTTGAGGTAGTGGATTTTGGGATGTAAGAATATGAAGGATGTTTGGAAGGAGATGGAATGGAAGCCTTTGGAAGCTTGAATGTCAATTTTAATTCTTCTTTTGTGTGCAAGTCTTTCAACAATGACTTGGGAATCCACATATTCTTTGATTTTTCTTCCTTTTGGAATGCTTTTGAATGCATTTCTTCAATGAGGGATTTAGGAACCCACATTTTATTTTTTTCTTTTTTCTTGATGGACCTTTGTGGCCTTTTGGATATTTCATTTTTCTTTTCATTCACATGTTGATTAGATGGGACATTGTGATTTTTATGCACATATGGATTCTTGGATTTATGATTTTTATGTTGCACATCAAAATTGCTTCCAAAAGACTTAGGAATTATGGATGAATAGGAATAATATGGATGGTTCATATGGATTGGTGTTTGGACATTCTTCAAGTATGTGTGTCTTTGTTGATCTTGATACATGGTAGGGTAAGTGAATGGATAACTAGGGATGATAGGAATGGTTGATGGGGGAATATATGGACCTAGTATAGATGGAAGGGATGAAGACTTTTGTTTTGGGACATAGGCACCCAAAATGGATTTGGAGGATAGTGGAGGTATGTGGTTGTATTTGAATGGAGGAATATAAGGTGTGAAAGGGATATCAATATCTTTGGAAGGAGCTCCATCATCAACGTTCTCATCTTTAAGATTTATCTTTATACTAATAGGCTCATGAGTAGCTTTGATAGGAACACATTTGATAGGATCAACTGAAGCTTGAAGGGATTTATTATCATGCAAGGGATTTGGAAGAATGATGTTTTCTTGAGGTGAACATGGAGGAATATGACAAGGAAATGATGGGATACTTTTATCTTGACAAGGATCTTTGAATTGTGTAGCGAAGGTATTTTGTTCTTGATTTTCAATATGCTCATTGGAAGTTATGGAAGGGATATCTTGATCTTGCTTGGGAAATGGAGAAAATATGGAACTTGGAAGGGTACTTTGTTCTTGGAACGGAAGGATATCATCTTGAAAGACATGAAAGGATGCAAGGGGATCATCAAAAGGTTCAAGGGATATGGGACCTTCATCAAATATGGGAGGGGTTTGTATATAATCTTGATCTTGATCTTTATCACTGTTTATCTCTTTTCTCTTTGGATTATCTTCTTGACATGAAGCCACTTCTAAGGACAAGGTAGATGTTTGGATATGTGTGGGGAATGTTTGGAAGAATGGTGTAGGATCCTCTTGAATAGGTATAATAGGCATTGAGGCACATGAAGCTTTGGGTTCTAAGATCTTTGAAGCATGGAAACAATCTGCAGCAAGATGTGAGTTAGCTTGGGTTTCTTTTAGAGGTAGCCCTTGAGGGTAGACATAGTCAATGGGAAAAGTATCATCATTAGGCTCATTCTTTGATGGAGGAATTTTGGGTAATTGTGGAGCTTTGGGAGATGAAGAAAAGATGAAAGGAATGCTAGCTATGGGAGGGTCTTTGCTAGATAGAGGTTCGGGAGATGGATGAAGGATGAAAGGTGTACAAGTCATCCAGGGAGAAACCTTGTTAGGAGATGGACAAAGGATGAATGGATTACTCTTGCTATATGGAGGTTTTTGAATTAGATCTTGCTTGAGAGCGGTATTTTTCACTCCATACTCTTTATTATCTTGATCACAAATAGGTTGATTATGCAATTTCCTTTGATCCAAGATAAGTTTATCACTCTGAAATGCTTCTTTTTGTGAGGAGGATG
The DNA here is from genome assembly GCA_027943335.1 of Chamaecyparis obtusa. NCBI lineage: Eukaryota > Viridiplantae > Streptophyta > Pinopsida > Cupressales > Cupressaceae > Chamaecyparis > Chamaecyparis obtusa. Next base: position 195,070 of record BSBK01013516.1, on the reverse strand, counting down.
AAGATATGGATGGCCCATCATCATAAAGGAATGGCAAAATTGATCTTAATGATGGCTCTTTAGATAAAGTATCTTTTTTCTTTTCTTCATCCTTTCTTAAAGTTGATGTGTCATAATTATAAGGAAGTTTAGCTCCAGATTGAGCTAAAGTTAGGAAATATGCTTCTTTATCCCAGTCCAAAATTCGTTCCATTATCTCTATAAACATGGGATCTTGGGATGCTCTCACAACATCATCTTTAGACACCTCATCACTTTGAAAAGAATAGCTTGATATTAATAATGGCATTTTATATGATGTATCTCTTTGGTTTTCCTCATTCTTTCTCAAGGTTGATGTGTCATAATTATAAGGAAGTTTAGCTCCTTCTTGAGCTAAAGCTAGAAAATATGTGTCTTTATCCCACTTCAAAAGTAATTCCATTATTTCCAGAAACACGGGACTTTGGGATGCTTCAACAACGTCATCTTCAGAAACCTCATCGCTTTGATTCCTATGGAGAGCTTGATCTTGACTTCGATAATTATGCTCCATAATAGGGTTGATTTGTTTCCCAAATAAACTTCCTTCGTGAATTTCAATCCGGTTGGGTTGGTTTGGAATGGGTAAATGGTATTGATCAATTTTTTAAGATTTAAAAATTTTAATTGTATTTTGATCAAGTACTTTGGAACTTCTTGTTTGAAAAGTTGAAGACAATCTCAACACACACATCAATAGTTCACCATGTCCCTAGATCATTCTAATGTGTATATTCTTGAATGTTTCCACGGGTTTGATCACAAGAAAGACTTCCAAGCAAGCTACCTAGCACAAATTTGGCTTTTAAATGGCTCTATTAGGTAGTTTTGCTATTTTTACCGTTATGTAGTAAGTTTTCCGTTCAAAATAGATCTTAGCCTTTCATCCCCCAAGTATGTTAAGGGGCTTCCCACACGCACCGAAGCACGATTTTGCGCAATCTGTTAAGACTACTAGAGGAAGTTCGAAAGAGCTAAAATCCTTTTTGTCGTGTACCCCATTAAGGATACACGCATTTCATTTTATAGTGGGTCGGATTCTCACGGCAAAAGCAAGTGTATCCCACTTTGGGCTATCCCTCTCACCGGCCCTTTTAAGGCAATCTCGAGAGGCGAGCCCACTAAGTTTTAAATATGTTCATTTGAAAGCATGAAAAGTGGATTTGGTAGAGCAAGTTTGAGAATTTGATTCACTCAAAGAGTGAAGAGAATATCCCTATTGCTTTTCCCTTATCCCAAACACTCACAATCAATTTGGTTCTTTTTCAACCCCGTGACAAAGGGATTCTTAGAATTGAAATGTTTGTTCTTTCCTTTTAATGATTAAACTATGTTTTGAACTTTGAAATGCCACAAGCTAAGGGAATGTGCAAGCTTGATGAGAAAAATACTTCAAATGATGCTAGCAAAGGCTAGGCGCATTTTTAAGTAGTAGATTTTCTCGTTTTCTCTCCAAATCCTTCTCTTACCTTAGAAAAATGTTCCCTCCACCAACAAGTTAGTCAACACAAATTCATACAAAGTGAGGGGAAACCAAAATCAAAAAGCTTAAAATGATCAAATTGATTATGCTCTTGATTTATTTTGAACTCAAATATTTGCAAATTAAATCCAAAAGGTGCAAGGTATACTCTAATAGGACGTCCTTTTTTGTTTCTTTTTTTGCATGCAAAAAAGAAATTTTTTTTTTTTTGAGCACTTTTCTGTGACAGAGCATGTACCTGAGACAAAAAAAATGACAGTGAAGTTAACATACAGTCCTTATTTTATCATTTTTGACAAAATAGAGAAAATACAGTCAGGCGACATCATCCAGACTACAGGCGAGATAAAATTTAACAAAGACGTGACTACTTTAACCGCGAGCGTCACCAAAAGGGGCTCAAGCGAGATTAAAATAGACAAGTGCGATATTAATTTTTTCAAACGTGTGAAATCTTTAATACATGCGACAACAACAATTATTCTGATATAATATCAATGCTAAACCAGGCGACATTGTCCATGCTAAAGGCGAGATCTAATTTAATAAAGACGTAATTACTTTAACCGCGAGCGTCACCAAAAGGGGCTCAAGCGAGATTAAAGTAATTAAGTGCGATATCAAATTAAACAAACGCGTAAATTCTTTATCTCAAGCGACAAATTAACTCAGAGAAGCGACATTTAATTAAATGAGAGCGACATTTAAAATACTCAAAGCGACAAATTAAATGCGAAATACAGTAAACTCCCTTTACACCAGGCGTAAACTCATTCCTCGGCCGCGGCTTTTAATTCTTTGCAGGCGACATCTAAATAGCCAAAGGCATCAGCTGCTTGTGCGTGAGGTGAGAATTTAATGTCCGCAGGCGTGATTTCTTTGTCCAGAAGCGTGATTCTGCAGTCTAAGAAGCGTGAGCGTTCAGACTACAAGCGACATTTTAATTACCGCGAGCGACATCTCTTTGCTGTAGGCGTGATTTCTTTACCTGTAGGCGTGATTTCTTTCCTGTAACCTGCAAACAGTGAGCAAAATCATGCAATTCTAGCCTAAATTTTGCAAATAACGTGGAAATTATGATAAATTTGAGGCCTAGGGCCCCACGGTGGGCACCATTTGTGTGTGAGTGATTTACACTTTCATGAAATTACAAGATTAACTAAGAACAACAAAAATTAGAGAAAAATAATCTAACAAATGCACAATTAATCTATCAACATCTCATGGATCTCTAAAATAAAGTGGTAAATGAGGCTCTCAGCTATGATCCTCACTAGTGACACTCTAAAGATGAGAATTAAGCTATATGATATGCAAATTTAGATCTAATTATCAAATTCTAGCTCTATTTGATAAGAAATCTACAAAAATGATCAACAATTAAGCTAAATATCAATGAAAATGCTAAGTGAGTGATGTGGATGCAAATTGCAAGAGCTTTGCTGCAATTCAAAGATATGGAGTGGATGATTAATGCCTCAAAATGCCTTCTATTTATAAGATTTTCCCAAGGGTAGGGGGTAGAGTGAGATAACCATGGTTATGCTTGGGTAAGGTCAATTGGCTTTGCTTTGTCCCTAAATTGGGGGATAAACATTTAAATGGTTTCAAAAAGCTGGACCATTTCAACAAAAGTGAGTGATTTGTGTCCATTTTGTCTCCTTTTTGCTTTGTTGAGGGAATTTCATATTTATTAATTAATTAAAGTAATTAAATTTAGCCATGAAGGGTAAGATGTTCATTTTGATTTTTGCTTTCAACAACTATGTCATTAATTGAATTTAATCAATTTCTTAGTGTTTTTCCCCTTTTCAAGCTTTATTTAATCATTTAATCATTTAATTGAATTTTCCTTTGATTTGAATTGTCTTTGTTCCATTTATCAATTTTTAGTGCTATTTTGATGATTTGATTGCACCTTTTGATTGATTTAAGCCTTTACCAATTTTCCATGTCTACAGCTACAACCTTCTGATCTCAGATACACACTATATTTGTTAGATGAACTAGCACTGTGACACTACTTGTCTGATCAGTTCCTTTGATGCGTTGATACTTCAACCTCTTGCAAAGCTCTAATACATCTTAACAACCCTTTGCATACTTCTACTCTACTTATTTCAACTCTCTATCAACTTTCATTCTTCATTACAACAACGCATCTAATATTTATATGCACATACAAAACAATTAACTAGGTCGACCCTTTAACTGATTACAGACAATGCTTCCAATTGAATTGGCTCAAGCATGTTTACAAATAAACATAATTATATGTCTACAACCTAATTACAATAGGTGCATAGCCCTTACACAACAATAATATAACCGCTAACCAAAATACCAACAGTCGGCTGCTTGCACTGTTCTTCTCTGGCATTCACTATCTGTGCAACTCAAACTCTTTGTATCTTCCTCATACTGAGTCTTCTAATCATGCACTCTTAGACTTAGCATGAATATGGTCTTACCAACTTAAATTCTTGGGTGCATACCATAATTCTGTCGTATGCACATGCACTGATGCTCTGACCTTCAGGTACTCTATACACTGTCCAGTCTTCAACACTTAGCCAATTTTTGATCTTCTCATCAAGTGCACTGACTCCAAAACACTATATGACTTTGTTTCCATAATAACAATAGTATATTAAGTCATATACACTAGTATATTCAAATTTCTAACAATCTCCCCCTTTGTCATTGATGGCAACAAAGGAATATGGCAAAGTTACTAACTGTCCCTTGATACAAAAAACACTTAATCATACTCTATCTTATATATCCCTTATGTCTTCTTACTATATATTTTCTTTACATAGCTATAGCTCCATATTCTATACATACTCCCCCTTTGACATTAATGAAAAAGGTGTTACAAAACTGAATTTGTACAAGTACTTACACTAAAAGTACATCCGAGTATGCAATCTGTAAATTTTAGATCTCTTGCTTCCAAAATGGAATCAATGCATTGATTGTTTGGAGATGGGCGCATAAGGCATATTGTAGTTTCTCCATCTTCTCCAAATTTGAACTAGGACCTTGATCATATGTCACCATGGTGGCATCAATCTCCTTGATATTCTAATTCAACACATCTAGGGAGGGCACACGAGCATTTCTAAGTTGTGTCTGTCTAGCCCTTATCTTTGACATCTCCTTTTCTGCCTTCTCAATTTTGTCAATTTGTCCCTGATATACATTGTTAAACATGTTTATATTAGTAGAGGGATCTTCTACTGACTTCCTCACTTTTTCAATCATTGCCTCTGCTTCTTGAATCTTCTTGTAGTGATCGGTTGTCAACTTATCTTGATCCATACAGTCAGCAATAATTTTTCTTCCTTTTGTTGCAAACTCTTTCAAAGTTGCTTGTCCAACTTTGAGTGAACTAAGCTCTAGTGAGAAGTTGTTGACCAACTCATTTAGTCTTTTCTTCATATACTTTTCCTTTGCAACTAATGATGCTGATTCTTCCAAGTTAGAGAAATTACTCTTGAACTGTGAAAGAATTGCACTTACATCATCAATAGAGTGTACCTTGGACATTTTCTTATCTGCTGGTAACAAGTTGTTCAGGATATTTACTGATTCTACAAGGAGGGGGTTCCTCATTACCTATTTCTCCTTGGCCTTCTCCATAGCTAAGACACTGAACTTGATCAGGTCTTCTTCTCCCCATGAGTCCAAACTAGTGGTGTCGGGTGTCAAGCTTGACAACAATGATGCTGAGGGAGTGATAGGAGTGATATCCATCACTTCTTGCTTTACTTTGCTTAGTATTTCAAAAGATGGCTTATGTGTTTTTTCATTTCCTTTTTCCTCTTCTTTTTCTTTCTCCTCTTCCATCTTTTCTTTCTCTTTTTCTTGCTCTTCTTTTTCGGTTTCCTTCTCTTCTTCTTTTTCATATGTTATATCTTCAATGTGTACTTCTTCTTGTGGCTTGGGTGAATTGTTACCACAAAGGATTTCATCTTCTTGTGTGCTCACAAAAGTTTCCTCAAACTTATCCAGGTCTCTATCTATGGCTGCCGTGGATATTTCTACATTGTCAATGATGATAGTGTTATCTTTTAGTGACCCTTTCATGGGCACAAACTTTTCTACCTTTGTATGTTTTTCTACTGCAGGCGTTGAATCCTGAGGACCTGTCATTGATACTTTTGTGGTCTCTATCTCCTTGGCTTCTTTAGGAGGCACTTGAGTTGTGTGTGTAGTAGATGGATACATGTGTCTCTTCAAGAATACCTTCTCAAAGGCTTTCTTTGTCTCTTTAGCTACTAACTCATAATTTTTATCCATGATATGTAGTGTTCTTGTCTTAGTCTAGAGGTGTGGTTTCACCAAATCTAACAATAGGGATTTCTCTTCATAAGAACATACTGGGAGAATTTCATCTAGAATTTTCTCTCATATTCTTAGATCTTCCTCATTTGCCTGTCTCTTCAAGAATTCCAAAATGTTCCATACATTGTCTAGAATCACTATTTTTAGTTCTAAGATTGTCTTTTTAAACTTCAACATATGTTTGACAATCATTCCATGTATCTCTGATTTGTCAATCTCACTATATTTCTCATAGAACTTTCCTACTTGATCAATTCTACCTTCATCAACAATTCTTGTACGTAACACACTGAGACTAGGTTTGAAAATTACTTTTGGAGGTTCTTGAGTGTTTCTCTTACTTCTTGTTGCTCATGAGGATGGATGACTAGTACCAATCTCTTTCTTCCTCTTTGCTATTGTCTTATACTCTAGAGGAGTAGTAAGATCAATTTTTACTGTGGGCGTAGGAGGGGCAACATCAGATTTACCCTTCTAATCATCTGATTTCTCAATTTTCACCTTCTTCATCTTTGGATCATCAGATTTTGTCTTTGTTGCAGCTGCGCTCTCTATTTCCAAAGAAATCTTCTCTTGCCTTGCTTTGTCTAGGTCTACTTGAGAAACTCCATGAATTTTCAAAATCTCCGAAGTAACCTTGACAACTTTTCTTTTTGTTTTTGTGTTGTTCAATATAGCATCTACTTCTCTTATTTTCTCTTCATAAGTCCCCCACCTAGGTTCATTGAGGTCCTTAGGTGTTGACAACAGAACTTGAGCACAAGCCTCTAGAATAGGCTCGTCAACTTCATATCCTAGTGGATGAATCCACTTTGTTCTTGGTTCAACAGCCTCCATGCATATTGTATCAATCTCTACCATGAAACAAATACTATCCTTTTATTTTTCAACTATCTTTTTAGGTATCCTATACCTCATCTGCATTCTCACTCTGAATGTTTTCAACTCCAATTCCATATAAGCCTTAAGGGTACTTTATGTGGATGCCTTAAATGATATCTGTGGCATAGTGGGAATATACTTGTTTAGATATAAATCAGACACCTTTCCAAGAATATGGAAGTACATATAGATTATTAGAGACCCAAACTTGAATATCTTGGTCTTGTCATGCTTGATGGCTCTTATGTTGTCTATTATCTATGCGCGCAAGATCTCACATAGATTAAACTCTCCATTCTCTCTTACCAACCTTATTGCTACTAGAATGGTGGCCGCTGACACATTGTTTACTCTGCTGGTGTGCTGGAACATGTATCCCAGTATTATGGACATCAATTTGATGTCTTTCTCCTATATAGGCTCTATTGTCATTACACACCTATCACTTCTTGATTTGCAAGTTTTCTCAACTAGTTTTCTCATGTCCTTGCATGCTAGAAGAATGAGGCTTTTCTTAGAGAGACCTGTCATCTCATGAATTAGGTCACCTATGATCCTTACTATAACTTCACTTATCTAGAATAGGTCATCATGAATCCTGCTAAGTAGAATCTTTATCCATTCAGACTCATAGAACTCATATGAAGTCACATATTCAATTATCAGGTGGTTTTCAAGCTGCACATACTCATCCATGAGGGTTTTATTAGGTTTCATCATTGTTTCCATGTGTGCTCTTATTCTATCCAAACCTACTAGTTCCTTCTTGCAATATATGTATGCCTTGATATCTTCCACATACATAACACCAATGGGAGTGCAGGAGAATGCACCTTCTAGGTCATCTAGTGTGGATTTGAATAGATGCCTCTTAAATAGATATCTCTTCTTCTCTGCCACATCAAATACAATGAGAGTAGCCATTACTTACTTGTATATCACTTTTCAAATGATCTCAAGGACTTTTGAATCAGTGTGATGGATTAGGGCTTCTGAAACTGATCAAATGCACTTGCTAAACACTGATGAATCAATCTACAATCCTTCACACTCAAATGTTAGGGATCCTCTGCTCTCCAATCACTTTGAATTTGAATGCAATGATAGATCTATAAGCTTTTGTGTACTTTAAAGTAAGAATTCTTCCATTAATGCTTGCTGCGTAAACCAGGCTGTCACTGATAATTTCCAACTTTCATTGTGTAATCAATCAGTTGGTGCGCTCTTGCTCATAGGTTTTTCTAGTCTCCAAAAGGTTAAGTCCAAAGGCACATACTCTGAGGGTGAGTATACCGGCCGTGCAGGGGTTTAGAGATAAATTAGCTCCCCCTATGACCCCGAGGGCCATTCATCCAGATGTAGAGGGTGCGTCCACTATGGATGCAGCTAATACATTATCATTAACCTTATCCTTCTTTTCCTCTGACCAAATCAAGCTCACATATTCTAAAGCTTTCACAAACTTGACTTCTCCTTCAGTGTCCAGTATTGATTCTTTTGGATTTCTAGGGCTTTCCTGACTTTGTGTCCTTGATCTACAAAACTTTGAGATGTGTCCAGCCTTGTTACATGAGTGACAAATAACTGGAGGCCTTATATTCCTTGGCACATTAACATGGGTTACCATTTTACACTGTCTAGTTGAGTGACCATTATAGTTACATATCTAACATGTAACATTCTGAGAACTTCTTATATTTGGTTGATTCTGATTTCTCTGATTATGATGAGTCTTGTTTTTCTGATTTGTCTTACAATTGATAGCTCTATGACCAAATTTATTGCATGAATAACAATAACCATTGAAAGGTCTTACCTCAGTATAGTTCCTTGCTATATGTCCATGCTTGTTACATGCATAACAGGTTAGATCTACTAGCTTGCACTCATTCTTGGATGGTTCAACATGATCTTTAGTCTGACTTCCAATCTCCTTAGCATATGTGGTGTCTTCTGGTGCTTTCATTCATGCTCGCATGTTGTCAATTTGATTTTGAGCTTCATTGAATCCAATGCCACTGGTATCTCCTTTAAGATTTCGAGCATACAATTGAGATTCAATCAGATCCTTTCTTGGGTGTAATTTATCAATGTGATTCTTAGCCTCTTTCAATTCAAATTCCAAGCTTTCCTTGTTGTTTCTTAGCTCCAAGATTTCCAGGTTTGCTTGCCTCAATTCTTCATTCAGTTGAAGGTTTGAAGGTTCTCTTTGATCTGTTGATCATATACTTCCTAATTTTTAGTTAGCTTATCATCTAGTTCTTCATTTAGTTCTTTTAGGGATGAATTTTCTTCATTCAGATTCTTGATCATTATCCCTAAATCACTGGTAGAGCATTCTTTCAAATCTTTTCTTAGCCTTTTTATAACTTCTTGAGCATCACTGACTTTTTCTTTTAGTTCTTCAATTTCTTTTTCAAATCTGTCTAGGTCTTCAAGAGAAGCTTCAAGATTTCTTTTCAGATGTTTCATTTTTGTTTTTTCCATGATCTCCTTAAGTGGTTAAACTTCTTTGTTGAGGACCAGAGCTCTGATACCAATTGTTAGGAATGGGAACACTGAGGGGGGGAGGGTGAATCAGTGTTCACTTAATTTAATCTTTTTGATTTGCTTCTTAAAATTGACTTGAATGCTTAGGTATTGAAATGAAAATTAACATAAACAAGAAACATGAAATCAACACATAACACCAATGTGGTTATGGGGAAACTCAAATAGGTAAAAACCCCAGTGGGAATTGACACCCACTAATAATCTGTACTAGTGTTTTATGATCCTTGTTAGAAGATCCTTAACCCTGTTAGGAGTTTCTTTACAATGTATTTAGTACAGTGACCTACTCAAGGGTTGCACCCTATTAGGAGTATTTTAAAATAATATTATTAAGGGTTTAGACACACTATCCTAGATCTCACTACTCAAGTGGTGAAGGCTACAACCTTCTGATCTCAGATACACACTATATCTGCTGGATGAACTGGCACTGTGACTCTTCTTGTCTGATCAGTTCCTTTTATGTGTTGATGCTTTAACCTCTTGCAAAGCTCTAATAAATCTTAAAAACCCTTCACATACTTTTTCTCTACTTATTTCAACTCTCTATCAACTTCCATTCTTCATTACAATGGCACATCTAATATTTATATGCACATACAAAACAATTAACTAGGTCGGCCCTTTAACCGATTACACACAACACTTCCAATTGAATTGGCTCAAGCATGTTTACAAATAAACATAATTATATGTCTACAACCTAATTACAATAGGTGCATAGCCCTTACACAACAATAATATAACCGCTAACCAAAAGACCAATAGTCAGCTGCTTGCACTATTCTTCTTTGGTATTCATTGTCTGTGCAACTTAAACTCTTTGTATCTTCCTCATACCGAGTCTTTTGATCATGCACTCTTAAAATTATCATGAATATGGTCTTACCAAATTAACTTCTAGGGTGCATACCATAATTATGTTGTATGCATGTGCGCTAATGCTCTGACCTTCAGGTACTCTGTACACTATCCAATCTTCAATACTTAGCCAATTTCTGATCTTCTCATCAAGTGCACTAACTCCAAAACACTATATGACTTTGTTTCCATGCTGACAACACTATATTAAGTCATATACACTAGTATAGTCAACTTTCTAACAAAAATGATATTAAGCTTTCAAACTTCCTCGAGTAGTCCTTTGGGATTGCACAAAACTCCAATATACCGGTGGTGGGAAGCCTCCTAATTTTTGGGGAATGAAACTTAATGTCCATTTTGAATGGAATCTTGATTAAATACCTTGTTAACTTAGAAAAACCTACCTTGTAAAGTCATGTTTATGAACCAAATTGTCAATTAGGTAGATTGATTGAAGTGACTTTTCGTGAAAAACCCGTGATAACATCCTTACATATTCAAACACTTTTTGTGTAGTAGGTTGCCTAACACCTTGTTTATTACCTCAGTTTGTAAATCCATTTGGGGATGGTAAGCTGACCCAAAATATAGGTTTGTGCCTAGTCTCCTCCATAGAGTCTTCCAAAAATGACTCATGAACTTTACATCCTTGTCAGATACAATGCTAAAAGGTAAACCATGTATCCTTACAATCTCTTTAAAGAAAAGATGAGCTATGTAGCTTACATCATGGGTGGTCCTACAAGGAATAAAGTGAATCATTTTACTGAGTCTATCTACCACTACATAGACACTATCTAGCCCTGTTTTGTCTTAGGGAGACCTACCACAAAATCCATACTTATGCACTCCCATGGCCTATTTGGAATGGGAAAGGGTTGATACAAACCTGCATTGCTGGCTCCCCCTTTCACTTTCATACACACCACACATTTCTCCACATATCTTCTAACATCCCTTGGAAACTTGGCCTAATAGTAAAATCTTTGTACCAACTCCATTGTCTTGTTGATACAAAAATGTCCACTCAAACTCCCATTGTGATTCTCTTGGATGAGATTCTCCCTCATGGAGCCTTTGGGAACACATAACTATTTCCCTTTGAATAATAGCCCACTTTGTAAAGTGTATTCAAAGAATGGACAGTGAAAATGATTTTCAAATTTAGAATATACCCTGTAATGCTTCAGAGAAGTCTTCATCCTCACCATAGAGCTCCTTGAAACTCTCAATGCCAATGCTTTGCAATTGGACCTCTTGCACTGTCAACTTTCTTCTACTTAGTGCATTTTCCACCTTGTTCAGATGTCCCTTCTTGTGTTTGATAGTGAATGTGAAGTCTTGTAGGTACTCCATCCATTTCAAGGGCCTATTGCTCAACTTCTCTTGTGTGTTTATGTAACTAAGTGCTTGGTTATCAATAAACACTACAAATTATTTAGGAAGGAGGTAATGCCTCCACTTCCTAAGTGACTAGACTAATGCATATAGATCCAAGTCATATGTTGAATACTTCTTTTTATCTTCATTAAGCTTCTCACTAAAGAAGGTTATGGGCCTATTTTCATGGTTCAACACTCCTCCAGCTGCTATGCCACTTGAATCACACTCCAAGGTGAAGAGTTTGTCAGAACTAGGTAGTAGGAGGATGGGTTGTGTTGCTACTTTCTGCTTCAACTTCTCAAATGCCTTGCTAGCTTCTAGTGTCCATCTAAGCTTGGTCTTCACTCCACCCTTTATTGTATCTAGGACTAGTACACATATGCCACTAAAGTTCCTTATGAACTTCCTATAAAATTGAGCAAGATCGACCATGGAAACTTCTTACTTCTTTCCCTATGGTTGGTGTAGGACAATTTGTGGTTTCTTCCACCTTGCTTGGGTCCATTTTTAGTTGACCTTTGGATACCAAAAAACCCAAATAAACTAACTCTTTCTTGAGGAACTCACATTTATCTAGGTTGATTGCCAATTTCTCCTCATGAAGTCTCTTGAATACAATCTCCAAGTGTGTCAAGTGTTCCTCCTTTGTCTTGCTAAAGATAAGTATGTCATCAAGATATACTACCACAAATCTGGCTATGTGGTCCTTGAGCACTTCATTCATCAACCTCATGAATGTGCTAGGGGAATTAGTAAGCCCAAATGGCATTACAAGCCACTCATATAGCCCTTCATTAGTTTTAAAGGTTATCTTCCACTCATCTCCATCCTTGATCCTAATCTAATGGTAACCACTCTTGAGATCCAACTTGGTGAAGTATTGTGCTCCTCCCAAACAATCCATCAAATCCTCAATCCTAGGTATGGGAAACTTATACATTATTATTATCTGGTTAATGGCCCTTGTATTAGTACAAAGCATCCACTTTCCACCTTTCATAGATGCTAAGACCACTAGTACACCACATGGGTTGATGCTCTTCTTGATGAGCCCTTAATCAAGAAACTCTTGGACTTGCCTAGCCACCTCTTGGTTCTACTCTGGTGTAAGCTTGTATGCTTCCTTATTTGGCAATGAGGCTCCTGGTATGAAGTAAATTTGATGACTTATGGACCTCTTAGCTGGCAAGGTTTCTAGTGTTCCATCACTCACAATTTCATTGTACTTACCAAGTACCTCTTGGATCTCCTTTGGTAGTGGTGCTTGAATGGACTTCTCTTCTTTCTTTGGCTTTACTACTATGGAATATCCTTCACTATCCTTTTCTTGGAGTGTATGTAACATCTCCTTCCCACTACTCAATAATACACTAGGAGTCTTGGACTACTCCCCTTCTTCCTCTAGCAGAGATTGGATTTTGAAAATTTTCTCATCCTTCTTGAAGGTGACAGTGTTATCCTTGCCATTGTAGATGGCTTCTATGTCAAACTATCATGGCCTTCCTAGAAATAGATGACATGCATCATAGGTAGCACATCACACAATAACTTATCTCTGTACCCCCCAATAGAAAACTCAATCCATGCTTTCTCATTAACTAGAACAATTTGTCCCTTGTTTAGCCATGTCACTTTATAAGGATTGGTTTGAGGTACCTTGGGAAGATTAAGTTTCTTCACTACCTCTTCTACTATGATATTGTCCATTGAACTAGAGTCAACAATCACCTTACACACCTTTCCCATGACCTTACATTTCACTCTAAAGAGTTCTCTTCTCTGCCTTGGCTCTTCCTTTGCTAGCTGCCTAATGAGAACCCTCCTGAACATTAGATTCTCACCCATTTCTGATTCAATGTGGCTAACCTCTGGTGACTTGACACTTGAAGTATCTTCTTGAGTGTATGCCACTCTCTTCTCTATATTTGAAGAAGATTCCTTATCTAGGCACCTATAAGCTGAATGTTCCATTTGTCCACAATAGTAGCATTTCATGTTATAAAAATATGAACTACTCTTGCCTGCACTTCTACCTTTGTTGGAGTTTCCTTGGTTGCCTCTACCTCTACCAAAACTTACTCTAGAAGATGGTCTCCCCACCATGCTCTATTGGATTAGGTTCTCCCTAAATTCTATGTTTTATCCCTCTACCTTGATAGCTTCCTCTATGTGCTCTTTGATCTCTTCCTCTACCTCTACTCTTGGAGCTTTGATCTTGTTTCCTTCTTCTCTTCTCTTCAATCTTGATAGCCAATTGGTAAAATTGGTGCACTATCTTGGGACTAAGAAGATTCATCTCCTCTTGAATGATCCACTTCAATCCATTCAAATACCTAGCTACTTTAATGCTCTCATATTCTGCTAAATTGGACCTCATACAAAGTTTTTGAAACTCCTCTGTATAGGAACTCACATCAAGGTCCTTTTGTATCAAACTCTGTCTATTTTTATGTAGTTGAATCTCATAATCATCTGGCATATAGGTTTCTCTTATCTTACTCACCATGCCCTTCCAAGAAGAGATTGGATTCTTTCCCTCCTTTTCTCTCTCGGTTTAAATGAATTTCCACCATGCTAAGGCAGAGCCTCTAAGTCTAGATTTGGCCACTCTTACCTTTTGTGCCTCACCAATTCCATCACACTCAAAGTGATTTTCCATGCCCTCTATCCAGTCCATGACTAGATCTACCTCCATCTTACCACTAAATAATGGTATTCTTTCTAAAGCTTTCCCGTTCATGGCTTTTAAATATTTTAAGAGTGGTTCTTCAAGAAATATGGGGTCTGGTTCTAGATTTATTTCATCCTCAAGGATCTCCTTCTCCTTTGGCTCTCTCCAATCTAGTTTGTCACTGACTTCCTCGGTCTTCAATTGCACTTCACCCAATGCTTGTTCCAATTGGGCTATCTTTTCCCTTAACATCCTAATGTCTAGTTCTTGGTCCTCAACTTTCTTAGCTAACTCCACATTGGTAACCATGATTGAAGACCTAGTGGATTCACACTCTAGCATGCACTATGCAATCCCAAAAATTTTTGGGGCTCTGATATGAAGCTGATAGGGAGGTTGGGAAGAGCTAGTCATAAGCCCTCGCTATTGGGTTCACCTAGTGACCCTTAGGTGTTCTCACCTACACCAATGACCTATAGGATACCTATAGTGGCTTAATCCCTTGGTCCTACACCCAACCAAACTACCAACACTTCTCAACCAAGATAATCGACCATTCTTGGTGCTTAGCACTTCCATACACATAGTGAACCTTAAGCTAGAATAAGGGTTTGACACCACCAAATGAGCTTGGGAGCTTGCATAGGTTAGGATGTGTTGGAAAGTGTTTCAAATGATGTTATTAGACTTTTTTCAACCTTCACTTCATCAATCCTTCTTACCGATCTCATACTTCCTTTATAATTTAGTGCTACAAGGAAGAGCCCCAATTAGGCCTCTTCTCTGAGAAAATAGGGCTTTTCCCTTATTTGTCTCCAAATGACCCTGAAAAAAAATTATGGATTCTCACAATGTGAGGTAACCTCTCAAGGATTTTGGAGGTTTTAGGTTCCTCCCAGGTCATACAAATTCCTAACCAAAAATAGGTGCTTTTGGTAGGTTTTAGGGCCTTCTCTGATAGCATGAAGTGTCTTCTACTCTTGGGTGATCAGATGGATTTATCACACATTCCCCTTGCATCCAAATCTTGGAAATTAACATATCCTAGACCTCCAACTCCTAAATCTCACTTTCCATTTCACCTCTGCAACTTATTTCTCCTCTTTGTTCATTATTTCTTAGTCGAGCTCACCATGGCTCACCTAGGGCTTGACTGTAAATTTTTTTTGCATGCCTTCTAGGGCCCCAAAAGGTCATACAAATTAGATAGTGGGATAGTGAGTTAGACTATCACATCTTCATCCCTCCTGGTAGAAACTAATGAGCATAGAATTATAGAAGAATTAAAATAAAATAAGGAAAGCAAAGGTAAATCCTAATATAGTTGTAGAATATCAATATCGATCCACACACTAACATATAAAATCTATCATGAGTTCAGATCTAGTTCAACATTCCATCCATTAATTCACCGATCGTTGAAATATAATCAAAAGCCAAAACTGTGCACACTTCCAAAATTGATCCTTCATACAGTACTTCTCCCAACCTTGGGATTTGAGCCAAGGTTTTCATATATAGCCTTAGGTTAGTGATAGGGAGGTTAGGAAGAACTAGTCACAATCCCTTGCTCTTGGTTTCACCTAGTGACCCTTAGGTGTGCTCACTAACACCACTGACCTATAGGATGCCAATAGTGTCTCAATCCCCTAGTCCTGCACCCAACCAAACTACCAACACTACTCAACCAAGACAATCAACCATTCTTGGTGCTTAGCACTTCTATACACATAGTGACCCTTAAGCTAGGATAAGGGTTTAACACCTCCAAATGAGATTGGGAACTTGTAGTGGTTAGGAGGTATTGAAAAGTGTCTCAAATTATGTTTTTAGACATGTTTCAACCTTCACTTCATCAATCCTTCTTACCGATCTCATACTTCCTTTGTAATTTAGGGCTACAAGGGAGAGCCCCAATTAGGCCTTCTCTCTGATAAAAAAAGGGCTTTTCACCTATTTGTCTCCAAATGACCCTAAAAAAAAATTATGGATTCTCACAATGTGAGGTAATTTGTCAAGGATTTTGGAGGTTTTAGGTTCCTCCAAGGCCGTAGAACTCCCTAACCAAAAATAGGTTCTTTTGGTAGGTTTTAGGGCCTTCTCTGATTGCATGAAATGTCTTCAACCTTTAGGTGATCAGATAGATTGATCACTCCTTCTACCTGCATCTATATCTTGGAAATGAACATATCCAAGACCTTCAACTTCTAAAGCTCCCTTTCCATATCCCCTCTATAGCTTATTTCTCCTCTTTGTTCAGTCCTTCCTAGCCGGGCTCACCATGGCTCGCCAAGGGCTTGACATTAAAATTTTTTTGCATGCAATTCAAGCCCCCTCCTTCTACATATGTTACACACATGGAGCCTACTCACTATCCCCAAAAGGCCATATAGATTAGACAGTGGGATAGTGAGTTAGACCCTTATGTCTTCAGCCCTCCTGGTAGAAACTAGTGAGTAGGGATTTATGGAAGAATTAAAACAAAGCGAGGAAATGAAAAGTAAATCCTAATCTAGCTACATAATATAAATTTAGATCCAAACAATAAAATCTACCATCTATCATGAGTCCAGATCTAGTCCAACATTCCATCCATTAATTCACTAATCATTGAAATACAATCAAAATCCAAAACTGTGCACACTTCTAGAATTGATCCTCCATACAATACTACTTCCAACCTCAGGATTTGAGAAAAGGTTTTCATATATAGCCTTAGGTTAGGATTAGGAGAGTTTTAGAGAACTTAAGAGTAGATTAAGTCCTTAAGGATTAAGACATTGAGAAACTTTTCAAAAGTTGCAAAAGTTGCTAAGCAACTTTTACAACAAATATGACAACTTTTCCAATCTTGCTTCCTAGTGGATTTGGGAAGCTTCCATGGAGTCCTAGACCACACATAGACTCCAAAATGCATTTCTCATGATCAAAACCTCATGACATAACCCTAACATCATTTTACATCATTTCTAAGAGAAGGGCTAAAAGACTTTATCCTTCTACCTAGAACCTAAGGACCTAGAAGGAGCTCAAATCTGTAGTGGATTCCAAGAATTGGTCAACATGACCTTAGGGAAATCCTTACATGCCAAAAGGCTTAAAATAAAAACCAAAGTAAAGGTAATCCTGCACCATACTCCCCCTCTACACAAAATAGATTTAAGGCACATTAGAGGAGATGATAGAAGTATATATACTAGACTTCTTGAAAACTTCTTCTACCCATGTTGCTTTAGATTCAGGGTGTCCCTTCCATTTGATGAGGTGCTCCATGTACACCCTATGCCTAGTTTTTTTCTTTGTTCTAGATTCAAGAACTCTCTCAGCTTGTGGCTTGGCTATGGGAGGTAGGACTATAACATTGATGTCCTTTAGTATCTCTCCACTATTATGACTGATCTCTGATAGTGGCCCCTTGAATTTTATCAGATCTGACACATTGAACACTAGTGAAATGTTCAAGTTTGCCAAAAGTTCCACCTTATAGGAATTGTTTCCATATTTATCTAACACCTTACAAGGTCCCACTCTCTTCATCTAAAGTTTAGTTGGCATTCCTTTTTTGTAATCTTGATTTGTTGAGATGCACCATGACATGGTCTCCAACTGCAAAATGTATGTCTTTCCTTGACATGTCTACCTTGGCCTTCAACTTGTGGGTTTCCTCAATGATAGTCTTCTTTACCTGCTCCTATACCTCTTTCATAGTCTGAGAGAAATCCTTTGCATGGCCACTCCTATTCTCCATAGCTCTTAGAACTCTAAGCTCACACACCCCTCTTGGATGCATCCCATACACAACCTCAAATGGGTTTCTTCCTGTGGTCCTATTTATGTTGTCATTGTAGGCATATTCTTCTTGGGGAAGGACCATGTCCCATGTCTGTCCATACTCTTTGGTGAGCCATATAAGTAGGTTGCCTAACACCTTGTTTATTACCTCAGTTTGTCCATCCATTTGGGGATGGTAAGATGAACCAAAAGATAGGTTTGTGCCCAATCTCATCCATAGAGTCTTCCAAAAATGACTCATGAACTTTAAATCCATGTCAGATAAAATGCTCAAAGGAAAACCATGTATCCTTACAATCTCTTTAAAGAAAAGATGAGCTATGTAGCTTGCCTCATGGGTGGTCCTACAAGGAAAAAAGTGACTCATTTTATTGAATCTATCCACCACTACATAGACACTATCTAGCCCTATTTTGGTCTTAGGGAGACCTACCACAAAATCCATACTTATGCACTCCCATGAACTATTTGGAATTCGTAAGGGTTGATACAAACCTCCATTGCTAGCTCCCCCTTTGTCTTTCATACACACCACACATTACTCCACATATCTTCTGACATCCCTTGGAAACTTGGGCCAATAGTAAAATCTTTGTACCAACTCCATTGTCTTATTGATACCAAAATGTCCACTCAAACTCCCATTGTGCTTCTCTTGGATGAGATTCTCTCTCATAGATCCTTTGGGAACACATAACTAATTCCCTTTGAATAATATCCCACTTTGTAAAGTGTATTCAGAGAATGGACTATGAAAATGATTTTCAAATTCAGAACATACCTTGTATGCTTCAGAGAAGTCTTCATCCTCACCATAGAGATAATTGAAACTCTAAATGCTAATGCTTTGCAATTGGAACTCTTGCATTGTTAATAATCTTCTACTTAGTGCATCTGACACCTTGTTCAAATGTCCCTTCTTATGTTTGATACTGAAGGTGAAGTCTTGTAGGTAATCCATCCATTTCAAGTGCCTATTGCTCAACTTCTCTTGTGTTTTTATGTAACTAAGTGTTTGGTTACCAATAAACACTACAAATTATTTAGGAAGTAGGTAATGCCTCCACTTCCTAGGTGACTAGATTAATGCATATAGATCCAAGTCATATGCTAAATAATTCTTCTTAGATTCATTAAGATTCTCACTAAAGAAGGCTATGGGCCTATCTTCTTGGCTCAACACTCCTCCAACTACTATGCCACTTGCATCATAGTCCAAGGTGAAGAGTTTGTCAAAATTAGGTAGTAGGAGGATGGATTGTGTTGCTACTTGCTGCTTCAACTTCTCAAATGCCTTGCTGGCTTCTAGTGTCCATCTAAACTTGGTCTTCACTCCACCCTTTATTGTATCTAGGACTGGTACACATATGCCACTAAAGTTCCTTATGAACTTCCTATAAAATTGAGCAAGACCATGGAAACTTATTACTTCTGCCCCTATGGTTAGTGTAGGCCAATTTTTTATTGCTTCCACCTTGCTTGGGTCCATTTTTAGTTAACCTTTGGATACCAAAAAACCCAGATAAACTAAATCTTGCTTGAGGAACTCACATTTCTCTAGGTTGATTTCCAATTGCTCCTCATGAATTCTCTTGAGTACAATCTCCAAGTGTGTCAAGTGTTCCTCCTTTGTCTTTCTAAAGATAAGTATATCATCAAGATATACTACCACAAATCTGGCTATGTGGTCCTTGAGATCTTCATTCATCAACCTCATGAATGTGCTAGGGGCATTAGTAAGCCCAAATGGCATTACAAGCCACTCATATAGCCCTTTATTAGTTTTAAAGGTTTTCTTCCACTCATCTCCATCCTTGATCCTAATCTGATGGTAATCACTCTTGAGATCTAGCTTGGTAAAGTATTGTGCTCCTCCCAAATAATCCATCAAATCCTCAATCCTAGGTATGGGAAACCTATACCTGATTGTAATCTGGTTAATGGCCCTTGAATTAGTAAAAAGCCTCCACTTGTGACTTTCTTAGATGCTAAGACCACTGGTACTGTAGATGGGTTGATTATCTTCTTAATGAATCCTTGATCAAGCAACTCTTGGAATTGTCTAGCTACCTCTTGGTTCTACTCTGGTGTAAGATTGTATACTACCTTATTTGGAAATGAGGCTCCTAGTATGAATTCAATTTGAGGACTTATGGACCTTTTAGGTGGCAGGGTTGCTAGTGTTCCATCACTCACAATGTCATTGTATTGATAAAGTACCTCTTGGATCTCATTTGGAAGTGGTGCTTGAATGGACCTCTCTTTTTCATTTGGCATTACTACTATGGCATATCCTTCACTGTCCTTTTCTTGGAGTGTATTTAGCATCTCCTTCCCACTAATGAAAAATACAATAGGATTTTTGGACTGCACCGCTTCTTCCTCTAGCAAAGATTGGAGTTTGAAAGTTTTCCCATTCTTCTTGAAGGTAACAGTGTTATCCTTGCAATTTTAGATGGCTTCTCTGTCAAATTTCCATGGCCTTCCTAGCAATAGATGACATGCATCCATAGGGATCACATCACTTAATAACTTGTCTTTTTACCCCCCAATAGAAAACTCAATCCATGCTTTCTCATTGACTAGAACACTTTCTCCATTGTTTAGCCATGTCACTTTATAAGGATTGGTATGAGGTACCTTGGGAGGATTAAGTTTCTTCACTGCCACTTCTTCTATGATATTTTATATTGAACCAGAGTCAACAATCACCTTACACACCTTTCCCATGACCTCACATTTCACTCTAAAGAGTGCTCTTCTCTACCTTGGTTCTTCCTTTTCTAGCTGCCTAATGAGAACCCTCCTAAACATTAGATTCTCACCCATTTCTCATTCAATGTGGCTAACCTCTAGTGACTTGACACTTGAAGTGTCCTCTTGAGTGTAGGCCACTCTCTTCTCTATATTTGAAGAAGATTCCTTATCTGGGCACCTATAAGCTGGATGTCCCATTTTTCCACAATAGTAGCATTTTATGCTAGAAAAATATGAACTGCTCCTACTATACTTCTACCTCTATTGGAGCTTCCTTTGTTATCTCTACCTCTACCAAAAATTCCTCTAGAAGATGATTGTCCACAATGTTCTACTAGCTTAGGTTCTCCTTGACCTCTATGTTTAGTCCCTCTACCTTGATAGCTTCCTCTATGTCCTCTTTGATCCCTTCCTCTAACTCTACTCTTGGAGGTTTGATCTTGTTTCCTTCTGCTCTTGTCTTCAATCTTGATAGCCAATTGGTAACATTGGTGTAATGTCTTAGGATTGAGAAGAGTCATCTCCTCTTGGATGCTCCACTTCAATCAATTCAAATACCTGGCTACTTTAATGCTCTCATCTTCTGCTACATTGGACCTCATGCAAAGTTTTTGAAATTCCTCTATATAGGAACTCACATCAAGGTCCTTTTGTCTCAAACTCTATCTCTTTTTATGTAGTTGAATCTCATAATCATCTGACATATAGGATTCTCTTATCTTACTCACCATGCCCTTCCAAGAAGAGATTGGATTCTTTCCCTCCTCTTCTCTCTTGATTTGAATAAACTTCCACCATGTTAAGGCAGAGCCTCTAAGTCTAGATTTGGCCACTTTTAAATTTTGTGCCTCACTGATTCCATCACACTCAAAGTGGTTTTCCATGCCCTCTATCTAGTCCATGACTAGATCTGCCTCCATCTTACCACTGAATAATGGCAATCCTTCTAAAGATTTCCCATTCATGGCTTTCAATGACTTTAAGAGTGGTTCTTCAAGCAATATGGGGTTTGGTTCTAGATTTTTTGCCTCCTTAGAGATCTCCTTCTCCTTTGCCTCTCTCCAATCTAGTTTGTCACTGACTTCCTCAGTCTTCAATTGTACTTCATCCAATGCTTGTTCTAATTGGGTTATCTTCTCCCTTAACATCCTATTGTCTACTTCTTGGTCCTCAAATTTCTTGGCTAACTCCACATTTGTCACCATTATGGAAGACCCACTAGATTCACACTCTGACATGCACTATGCAATCTGAAATTTTTTTGGGGCTCTGATACCAATCTAGTAGGGAGGTTGGGAAGATCTAGTCATAATCCCTTTCTCTTGGGTTCACCTAGTGACCCTTAGGTGTGCTCACTAACACCACTGACCTATAGGATTCCAATAGTGGATGAATCCCCTGGTCTTGTACCCAACCAAACTTCCAACACTACTCAACCAAGATAATCAACCATTCTTGGTCCTTAGCACTTCCATACACATAGTGACCCTTAAGCTAGGATAAGGGTTTAACATCTCCAAATGAGCTTGGGAACTTGCAGAGGTTAGAAGGTGTATGAAAGTGTCTCAAATGATATTTTTAGACATGTTTCAACCTTCACTTTATTAATCCTTCTTACCGATCTCATACTTCCTTTTTAATATAGGCTACAAGGGAGAGCCCCAATTAGGTCTCCTCTCTGAGAAAAAAGTTCTTTTCACCTATTTGTCTCCAAATGACCCTACAAAAAAATTGTGGATTCTCACAATGTGAGGTAATATCTCAAATATTTTGGAGGTTTTAGGTTCCTCCCAGGCCGTACAACTCCCTAACCAAAAATAGGTGCTTTTGGTAGGTTTTAGGTCCTTCTCTACTTGCATTAAGTGTCTTCAACCTTTAGGTGATCATATGGATAGATAAATCCTTCTCCTTTCATCTAGATCTAGGAAATGAACATATCCAAGACCTCCAACTCCTAAATCTCACTTTCCATATCCTCTCTACAACTTATTTCTCCTCTGTGTTCAGTCCTTCCTAGCAAGGCTCACCATGGCTCACCTAGAGCTTGACTGCAAAAATATTTTGCATTCACTCCAAGGCCCCTCCTTATACATATATTATAGAAATGGATCCTACTCACTATCCCCAAAAGGTTGTACAAATTAGATGATGGGATAGTGAGTTAGATCCTCATGTCTTCAGCCCTCCTGGTAGAAACCACTGAGAAAGGATTTATGGAAGAATTAAAACAAAGCAAGTAAATGAAAAGTAAATCCTAATATAGTTACAAAATATCAATGTATATCAAAAAACTAACATATAAAATCTATCATGAGTCCAGATCTAGTCCAACATTCCATACATTAATTCACTGATCATTGACATACAATCAAAAGCCAAAACTGTGCACACTTCCAGAATTGATCCTCCGTAGAGTACTACTTCCAACCTTAGGATTTGAGCCAAGGTTTGTATATATAGCCTTATTTTAGGCTTAGGAGAGGTTTAAAGAACTTAAGAGATGATTAAGGCCTTAAGTCTTAAGACAACAAGCAACTTTTCAAAAGTTGCAAAAGTTGCTAAGCAACTTTTACAACAAATATGACAACTTTTCCAATCTTGCTTCCTAGTGGATTTGGGAAGCTTCCATGGAGTCCTATACCACACCTAGACTCCAAAAATAATTTTACATGCTCAAAACCTCATGACATCACCCTGACATCATTTTACTTCATTGCTAAGAGAAGGGCTAAAAGACTTCAACCTTCTCCCTAGAACCTAAGGACCTAGAAGGACCTCAAACCCCTAGTGGATTCCAAGACTTGGTCAACATGACCTTGGGGAAATATTTACATGCCAAAAGGCTTACAATCCAAATAAAAATAAAGGTTCTCCTGCACCACTATGCTAAGCCCAAAATAATTCTTCTGATCAATAATCAATTCACTCCATTATATCCTCCAACTTACTTCACTCGATGTATATATCTCTGTCGCTCGGTTATACCTGCATGTTGGTTCAATCTGTAACTAATTTGATCAAGTGTGCATGAAAAATGTCTTCACATGAAATCTTTTGCATTCTCTATTCATCCGACATGATTCAACAATGAATCTCATGTCTCTTAAATAAACATGTAAACCATTTTCATATCAGCCATTAGATTTTGCCTCTTAATCTCCATCATCCATTTTACTGCTTGAAGCTTCCTTGATAGATGTGTCAATTATATGTTTCATTCTCTTCCCTTCAATCATCTCTAAATTTTGTCACACGTGGATCTTATAACAAACTTCATCTTTTACCTTGGAATCATAAGCAATTGCCAGCTCATCAATTTACAGTCAGTTGTTATAGTCATTTAATGTTTTCATCCATACTTGGTTAATACTGAATGCATCGGTGATAACTAACTCAGTTATTACTATCACTCAGTATACAAAAGACTAATGTGATGTATACAAAAAGCTTTGATTACCGACCACATTAACTTGTTCAATTCTGATCTCTTCTTCATAATAGAATAATGCAATATGCTCAAGTCAACAATATAATGTCATAGACTCATAAATAAGTTACCCAATGTATACCTTATCCTTATCTATCATATCCATCTTGTCCTTATGCAGATATCTCATTTCTTCACCATTTCTTCTTTCTATAGATGTTCAGATGTTTGCAACTATCATGATAAGTATAGTCAAAACTAGTTGACATCAATGATAACATATTGACTGACTTAATCATCTTACATATCACTTTAATAACTCAGTGATCTCTAATCACTATCTCTTTAGTTCATCAACTTATTCAATCAGTTGTAGGTCATCAATCTCTCCCTTTGGCATTGATGGAAACACAAACAATATGAAATATGCCATACCATACCAATTTTTTTTTCTAAAACTATATAGATAAATGTTGTAGCTCGGTAAGCTCTCCCTAGCTTGATATTTAATATGTAATCACTACAACAAAATTTCATGTAGACTCTCCCTATGTATTTGATCTTCTTCAGTTCTCTGTCTCTTTATCTCCCTGTAGTACGTGGATAGGTGTTTCATTGAAATCTCTCTCAATATTTCATAGAAATATTTCTCCCTTTGAAAACAATGCCAAAAGAAAATAAACAGCTCTTCATAAGCCAAGTAGTTCTCTATTGTTCGGTCCAAATCAAGTACCTTCATGTAGTGATATACAATTCTTTGTCCCAACTTCTACAATCCTTCACAACCTTAGGAATCCTAAAGTGTGAGCTACATGCATCAACATGGATGATTTTTTGATAAAGTATAGGTTGATGCAACCTCCTGATCACTTTAGTGACAGATAAATAGGGGATGGACCCCTAGTCTAGTCCTCAAGTACTCAAAAGTGTCCTTTGGTAATGGTTTGGTAAAAATATCAGCAAGTTGTTCTTTTGACTTCACCAACTCCAGTTTCACTTGCTTTTCTTGTACTTGTTCCCTCAAATAGTGATACTTAATAGATATGTTCTTTGTTTTTGAATGCATCACCGGATTGTTGGAAATGTTTATAGCACTTGTGTTATCACAATATATAATCACTGGACCAGTGATCACCTCATTCATTCCTTCCAACAATTATTTTATCCATGCAATATTTGAACAATTAGCAGCAAAAAAAACATAATCTACTTCAACAGTAGACTGAGAAATACATGATTATTTCTTACTTATCCATGTTACAATTCTTTCTCCCAAAAATAATTCTCCACTGGTTGTACTCTTCTAGTCATCAATATTTCCAGCCTAATCTGCATCAGTGTAAACTCGTAGTTCAAAATTGCCTTCCTTTTTGTACCATAAACCATAATCTTCAATTTTCTTCAAATATTTTAGAATCCTTTTAACAACAGTTATATTTGATCCCTTAGGATTAGCAAAAAATCTTACTACAATCCCAATTGCATGTGCTATATTAGGCCTACTATGTACCACATACATCAGTTTTCCAATCATTAATCTATACAGTGTTTGATTTATCTCAGTTGATTCATCATCTTTTGTCAACTTACATGGACTATGACTATTGGTGTACCTACCAGTTTTGAATCTTCCATGCCAAAAGTCTTCAACACTTCCTTGATGTATTTTGATTGTGTTATGAAAATCCCATCATTTTATTGTATAATCTGCAAACCTAGAAATAATTTAATCTCTCCAAACATTGACATTTCAAATCCTTTTCTCATTTCATCAGCAAAAGATTCACAAATATTATCATGTCCTCCAAATATTATATCATCAACAAAAATTTCAACAATCAGAATATTGTGATCAGATTCTCCTTTCATGTACAAATTGCTATTGTCACTTGTCCTCACAAAGCCAATACTAATAAGATAAGCATGCAATCTTTCATACCATGCTCTTAGTGCTTGTTTCAATCCATACAATGCTTTGTGCAATCTACATACCATGTTCTTCTCATTTGGATCAACAAAACCTTCAAGTTGTTCTATGTAGATCTCTTCCTCAAGAATTCCATTCAGAAATGTTGATTTCACATCTATTTGATATAGTTTTAATCCTTTATGTGCAACATATGCAAGTAATATTCAAAATCCTTCAAGTCTCACTACTAGTGCAAAAGTTTCACCATAGTCAATAGCTTCTTCTTGTGCATATCCCTTGCATACAAGTCTTGCTTTGTTTCTAGTTACTTCACCATTCTCATTCAACTTGTTTCTAAAAATCCACTTAGTACCAATTACATTTTTATCACTCGATCTCGGTACCAATGTCCATGTTTTTTTTTTCTCTATTTGTTCAGTTTCTTCATTCATTGCCTTAATTCATTCATTATTCTCAAGTGCATCTCTAACATTCTTTGGCTCAAATTCACAAACTAAGCATGTGTTCTATCTTAACTTACTTCGTGTCATCATGCCAACTCTCTTGTCTCTAATAATTTGGTTCTTTGGATGGTGTCTTCTAACAAATCTCGCTAGTACTTGCTCTCTTATTTGCTCATCATTCAGTTCAGGTTCATTTTCCTCCTCGGTAGCATCTTCTTAGTTCTCGGTTTACATTTTCTGATTCTCGGTAGCATCTTCCTAGTTCTCAGTTCACATTTTTGGATTCTCGGTAGCATTTTCCTATCTCTCGGTAGACTCGGCCTATGGCTTGGGTAGATAGTATGGATGCTCAATATATGTAAACCTACCATAGTCTTTTGGTTCCTTCTTGCTTTCTTCTTCATTTTTCTCAGCAAACTCATCAACTTTCACATTAGCACTTTCAATCATTTTGTTAGTAGCCTTGTTAAAACATTTGTATGCTTTGATCTTAGTAGAATATCCTAGAAATATTCCTTCATCACCTTTAGAATCACATTTACCATTTCTATCATCTTTCAAACTATAACATATGCTTCCAAAAATTCTGAAATAACTTACATTTAGTGTGTAGCCAAACCATAGGTTATAAGGTGTCTTATTTGTATCTTTCTTTAGTTGAACTCGGTTCAAGGTGTATACAACATTGCTAACAGCTTCTCTCTAGTATATTTGTACAACATCTTTCTCAATCATCAATGTTCTGGCACAATCAACTATAGATCGATTCCTTCTCTCTACAATACCATTCTGCTGTGGTGTCCTCAGTGCAGAAATCTATCTTTTAATTCCATGCTCATTACAAAAGTTAGTGAATTCATTAGAAATAAACTTGTAATACCCCAAAAATGGGCTATAAGTTCATTAATCTCCTTTATCGACACATTGAATGAAATCGACATCGAAGTCCTAACCTAAGGCACATCGGTACATTATCAAATCCTAATTGATTATCTCAAATTCTGCATTGGGGAATATTCCTAGTAATATTTCTAATAATCTTAATTATCTTTAATTTAATGATTATTTGGCGATAAATCTAATTTATCCTAAAGTTTGATTAATTGAATATTCTCAATATTTAATTAATTAGATTTAATTCTACCACTTAATCATTTAACTGAAGTTAATTATATTTATTCCTAAATTGTATTATTTAATTTTGACAATAAATCCAAAATCTTATGAATAATTGAATAAATTCTTATTTAATTAATTAAAGCAAGTTGTCAATTTTTAATAATATTATTTTTGAATAAAAGTTTGATTAAATAATTGATTAACCCATAAATCAATTGTTTATTTTTCAAAATTAGTTAAGTTGGAATTAAATCACTTTATTATTAAAATAATTCATAAATAAATCATGCACAATCAAGAAAAGCAGACACCTATCAATTATCAATTAAAGCTAAACTCTATTTTGAGTTGATCTTTTCTTTTGCATGTTTTTGTGAGTTAATTATCCTTTATTTAAAAATAACTCAAAAATCAATCTGAGTTATTTAAGTGATTTATGGCTTTTATTCATGCACCTCCAAAGCCCTGGATTTCTATAAATTAAGGCCTCAACTCTTCATATCAACATCTCATATTTTTGCAAACTTATGCTGGCGAATTGCTATCTGGAGAATCAAAGCTTCTTTGCGAATGAATAGCTTTGTGAGATCTCCTTTGTTTTCATATCATTGTTAGAATTTTTGCATATCAATTTTCATATAGATTTTAGATTTCATATCCAGATTTTTCATATTATTGCACAAAAAAACCAAAAAAATAGATTAATTGCATTCATTCCATATCTAGATTTTGCATTCAAATCTTTCATTTAGGTGTCATCAAGGTCACTGATCTCGGTATAATCTGAGAATACATACTCGCATCTACTAGAAGACAGTAAATTATCTGGTTAGTTTAGTTTCAATTATTGCACGATTTCAATTTTAACTAACCTCTAATATTTTACTGAAGTGTTGTGTCTATAGATCAAGTACAAAATTCACACACACATTTTTTGCACCTGCCATGGGGCAACCCACCTTTACATGCTAGTTTTGGTTATTTTTTTGGAGCTAACTCCCTTGTGCAGATTTACTTGGAGACTAAAACCCTAAATTTTCAAAGAATTAATTTTATCTCCCAAACAGCTTGGATTTTTGGTCTAAAATTATTTTTTCAAGTTGGAGACATATTAGGAAAGCTTTGATAAAAAATTCAGAATTTTTTGAGATGTTTTGAATTTTTAATAATTTTTATTTTATTTTATAAATAATTCATTTTTAGTGCAAATCATCATATTTTTTGGAAATTTTTACATTTTCAAAAAGCTATTTCAATTCTATAGGGGTTCCATTCTTTGTGTTTTAAGTTTGGATGCAATATAATATCTTAAATAGTCAATTTACCAAAATTGATCTGTTTTGGTAAAATGGGTCTCTAGGGTACAAATGAAGAGATTTTTCTAAAATTTTTACATTTTTGGAAAGCTCTCTATTTTTTAGTAGGGTTCTTTATTTTACATTTCTATTTTTGTGGCCGAAATCATATCAAAAAAATTAGATCTTGTTGACTAGGTCAAATGCAAAAATAAAAAATAAAAATTTGTGATGGGTATGCACTTATTTTTTATATGATTGAATGCATGATATGAGTTGTCATTTGGATTATTTTTTGGTTATTATTTCTCCTAACAATTGATTTTTAGATCTAACCCTAGAGTTTGCATAAGTTGAATATACCTTGCATATCTTGTTTGCTTGTTTGCTTGTTGGCTTGTTGGAGAGTTCGTGGCTTGCTTGCATGGAAAAGCTCAACAAAAATTGCTAAAATAGGTCAAATCTACTAAGCGCATTGTGAGAAACTCATGTATTCTATTACATCTGATAACACTTCATTTTGGGCTATAAAAAAGAACATAGATTTTCTTTTCGCATATCTGTTACACATAGTAAATAGGCCCTATGAACACTATTCGTGGTTCTTGAGAGAGTGGGTTTCTAGTGAAACTCTTCTCAATGAAGGAACCCTTGTAGGTAGGGAGGATACTGAGGGCATCTCATGTTCTACTAGATCCGTGTGTCTTCAACTTTTGATCGATACATTCTCTCTCTGAAGAGGTTGATAGATCATAAGGGGTTGACGTCATAGATCTTTGTGAGATAATCTTAGTCTTAGCGCGTCGAATTTATCTATCTACTTTGTTTTGGTGAAGTGAAGAGGCTAGGGGATTATGCTCTACTTCCTTTTTGGATAGTACCAGAAACCCAGATCCTTGAATTTGATCTAGTCCCCATGTGGTATATCTTGTGAGTCACCTTTAGAGAGGGTTAACCGTAGTGGACATTCTCTTAATTGGGTCAACCACATTGACGAAACCTCAAGCGGTAATAGCCATTTTTGCCATGGTAGTGACAACTGCTATATAAATGTCCCATTGGAAGAAATCTCCACAAGTGTGGTCTCTTGTTGGGCTGTCAGATCTCCCTAGCAGATCTTGAAGACTAAGTTCTCGAGCTATGTCAAAACCCCGATGCGCCTAGATTGAAGTTCACCCTCTTGGATCATAAAAGTTGCAGAGTCAGACCATTACTAAAAACCCTAGTGAGGCCAAATTTTCATTTTCTAGGAATATGTGTGTTATTGAAAAACTTTTTGGAACATACACAAGTAGTATTTCTAGAGATTAGCACAACAAGTCACTATTGCTTGTTCATGTGCAAGGTTGCTTTTGCCCTTGTTCATTGTTTTTAGATGATTGCTTGCTCCCCTTGCTTGCTATTCTATGTGCTTGATATCTAGGTGGTTACTTGAGATAAAATTTTACATAGATCTTCAAAATCAAAGTTGTCAAAGATTGGTCAAATTTGTCAAAAATCTAGTTTTTACAGTCTATTCCCAAATTCTGTCAAAATAGCGAACTGATTCTTGTCATTTCTAGTCATCCTTGGTCGGTCTGGGTCAAATCTCACATGCTATGACATGTTGCTCAACATCCAAATGAACTTAAATGGTATAAAGTTGCACAAAATGACTCTTGGTCTTCTTTCTTCCACATCTCCCATGTCTTCCTAGTCTCCCATTTCCATCCTTCTCTTCTTCCTAAAACTCTTCACGTCTTCTTGATTCTTTTCCTCTTATTATCTAGTCTATTTTATTCTATACATCTCTTCTATCACTTCCATGCTTGATCCCTCCTCCTCCATCAATTCAAGGAGTCAATGAACAAACTCTAAATTGGGAGTCCTAAAACTCCTAACATGTCTCAAAGAATCAATACACATGAGGAAGAAATTCTAATCACAGCTATGATGAAATAGATGCATGCCATGCAAGTCAAACTTAACAAACTTGAAAAACAAAAAGAACCTAAAGAGTTCTCCATGGAAGCTCTATGCCATTTTCCATTTGATAAAGACTTGTACATGTCACCATGCCCTTGGACAAAATGTGAGCAATGTGACAACCCTTATGATACCTCTTCCACAGAGAGTGACACATCCATCTTTGGAGCCTATGATGACTATGATGATGGACAATATAATGATACCTATGACACCTATGTTCCCAAGAGTCTTCCTCATCGTGTGCTCGTGCTTACTGGAAATGGGACATCACATTGGATAGATCGTGATGGTGATCCATATGATTTTGATTTTGAAAGAGACTTTGATGATTTTTGTGAACAATACCTAGATGATACATCTACTTCTATTAAGGAATATAAAATGTACCACTCTGATTTAAAATGTCAATACTATAAGGATCTCTCTTCTAAGAACTCTCATGCTAAAAATAAAGATTACAGTCTCAAGAAAGATCATGTTAGTGTTGAACCTTTGTCTTGTGATGGTTCACTTCCATCCCCTCCTTCCTCCAATACCCATACATTTCCTAAAGCTTCCAAACCTATCAAATCTTTCACAAGTCCTTCATCCACCAAAGGTCCTAATACTTTTCATGCAGTTTCCTATAGTTATCCTCAAGGGCTACCTCTCAAAGAAACTCAAGCTAACCTTGACTTGGCTACAAATACTTTCAATAATGCTAAACCCAAAGAGTCTAAGCCTTTATATGCTATAATGCCTACTCTAGCTAGTCCTTCCCCATCTCTTCCAAAGTCTTCCATACAATCCCAACACACTTCCTTATCCTTAGAAGTGGCTCCATGTCAAGAGGACTCTAAAAATGATAAAGAAAAGAACTAAAGAAAGATCAAGATAAAAAAACCTCCATGTCATCCAATCCCTTTTATGATGTCTCTTATCCACTTCAGGGTTCTTTTGATCCTCCACACCCTTTTTCATGCATTCCACCATGTCTTAAGTCTTCTCCTAAGCAAGATCAAACTACTACTTACACTGTTGAGCTTATTGACAATCAAAATAACCTTACCCCACTTCTAATTTTCAAAGATGATACTTCCATTAAGGTTGGTAAAAATGGTGTTGTTACTTCCAATGTTAAGCCTATTGAAAATCAAGAGAAAAATTATGAGCTTATGCTATCCAAAGATCCTTGTCAAGATCAAAGTCTTCCATCTTCTTATTCTACCACTCCATGTTCATTTCCACTTTCTACTCTTCCTAAGTCTTTGCAAACTCTGAACAATCCTATCAAAGAAGTTTCTCCTATTCAAGATGTTCATGATCCCATTGCAAATCCTAATGCTCACTCTAAAGATACTGATGTCCTTGGTTGTCACATAGATGTTGATGAACTTATTGATTATCCTTTTGCGTCTTCCACTTCCATCCTCGGACCTCCTCCACCAATACTAAGGGCTTCACATTTTCCTTCCATATTGGGCCCTTATGTCCCTTCACTTTCCCCTCCTAACTCTCCTAATTTTCCATCCATCTTGGGTCCTTACATCCCTCCATCTCCTATCTTTCCTCAAGATCAACATAGATGCATACCCTTGAATCCTTTTTATCCACCCACCCATTTAAACTAGTCATATCCTCCTTCTTCTTCCACAAGTCCCAAGTCTTTTGGAAGTAACTTGAATGTTTAATACAAGAAAAAGAAGCAATACAAGAATCCATCAAAAAAAGAAGATCACCATGTCTCCTCTAATTGACATGGAGGCATAAAGTCAAAAGAGATATCTAAGAAAAAAACTACAAGACAAGTATGGGTTCCAAAACCCATCATTGAAGATATTCTCTCTAAATTGTCAAAAAGAAATAAAAATCCTATGTCTATATGGATTCCAAAGTCTCTCTTGAAAGAGTATGGTGTTGAGCAAAAAGTGAATTTGACATTCAAGCTTCCAAAGGCTTCCACTTCATCTTCTTCCAAAAATATTCTTCCATTCCATGCGCCTAAACCACAACCTCTGCTATCCATTCACCACATTCCTTCACGTATTCCTTCAATCATATTTCCTCCATCCTCTCACCACCCTTCAAGGTGTGTGTTGATGTTGATCTTGCCTTCCTTTCCATCTACCCTTTCACAATCTTTCTATTCATTATCCTTCTACCTTATATCCTTTTTCCTCATTTGCCTATTCCTCCTATCTTCCAACCTTACTCACTTTACATAAAACTTTATCCTTCATTTTTCTCTTCCATCTTCCTTTCCCTATCAACATCTTTGAGCATATAATTTTTAATCCTTGACATATCCTGGTTTATCCTTTCAAGGAGCATTATCTAAAAAGCTTTCCTTCTTCTAAAAATTTAAAAAGAATAAAAAAATGAAATGAAATGAAAAAAAATTGAAAATGTGCCTTGGTGAAAACCTAGAAATAGGCGCCTTGGTAGCAAAAGTAAAGAGAAATAAATTCATCCTATTGTGAAAACCACTTCCTTGTGGCACCTTGGATAAGTACCACGATGAAAACCTGGCAATCAGACATCATGCATAGTTCTTCTACATATTTCATCCATTCCATCTTCTCTCTTTGATCTTGACAATGTTGATCTATACATAAAATTTGGCTATCTTGTGAGCTATCTTACGATGATCTTGCTTTCATTCCATTCATGTTTAGCCTTCATATTTATTTTCCTCCATTCATTCTAGCCTTTCGCCATCCTTTTCCCCTTTGGTCTTGATCTAATAACAAAAAAAGAGTAAAACACGATGCTATGAAGCCTCTTGACATGTCTACTCCTTTGGACTGCATCCTTTCCTACTCTTGCATTATGATTTTGTGACTTATCCTATGCTAGCCTTTCATTGCTTGTCCAAATATGCTTTACATGACAATTTTTTCCCTAGCTTGGGTATTCTTGAGGAGTTTTCCCTTGAGGATTTCTTCCCTTCATTCTCCTTCATTCTCTTGTCTTCCATCTCTTCCACCAACTTGCTAATCCCTCTTGTTCTCCACTTTGCTAGACATTGGGACTGCATGATATGATCTTGCTTGGGAGTTTGCAATGGAAAAAGATGCTATCAAGTATACCAAGTATTAGAACAAGTATCAGAACCAGTATTAGAACAAGTATCAGAACTAGTACCAGGAAAAGTATCAGAACACCTATTAGGGCTATACCTTTCACTTTAGTTTATGGGTCTGAAGTGGTACTACTTATTGAGGTTGAAATCCCATCACTAAGAATTATAATCCATGGTCTAGTAACTGATGATGACTATAGAGTGTCTAGGTTGCAAGAACTTGAACTACTAGATGAGTGCAAGAAAGCAACGTATGATCATCACAGAGTATATCAAAAAAGAATGTCTAGAGGTTACAACAAGAAAGTCAAACACAAAAAATTTTAGGTTGGTGATCTAGTCTTGAGAGAGAATCCTAAAAATCAATCACATCGAGAACGCAAGGGGAAGTTTGAACCCAACTAGCTGGGTCCCTTTGTAATCACTGCTACTTTTGGCTTTGGTGCCTATCAACTCTCAATGACTGAAGGAGAATAGCTCCAAGAACCAATCAACATTCTCCATCTAAAGAAATTATATGCCTAAGGCATTCAGTGTATGGTAAAATGTCCTAAAAAAATTATAAAAATTGGAAAAAGTCTTTAAAAAATGAACATCTTGGTGAAAACCTAGCAATAGGTGCCTTGATGATTCACAAAAAAAGTAAAAAATATCAAAAGTACAAAAAAATTGAAAAAATGAAAAATACAAAAAAAATGAGAAAAAGAAAAAGTGCCTTGGTGAAAACCTAGAAACAGGTGCCTTGGTAGCAAAAATAGAATCTCTACCAAGATGGTGAAAACCTGGCAAATGGGTGCCACTTGTTTCAAAATGCTCCATCTATTAGTGCAATCTTGGTCTTTCCCAGTTTTTAGTCTTGCTTTAGTCTATATATATTCCTATTTTCAATAAGTCGGTCTATACACCGATCTGCTCAAGCGTCTGTATCCTATCAATGCTTAACATAGGGGGAAATCAATGTCATATCCTATGGTCTCTAGTATACATCTTAGATGATTTATATCCAATTAGAGTCCTTTGAAGCTTCATCTGAGTCAGTCAGTCAGTCTCATCTCTAGAAAGAATTTTGCATCTACAACAATGCAATCAAATATCAAACACAAACTGAAAACAATCTATGCTTTTTTACATGCTTTTATCTCCTTGTATGCTTACTTATTCACATTGAGATTTCGGCGTATTGTGTCCCTTCGAGCTCTTTGATGATGTCCTTTACAAGATTTAGAGAGTGATGAATGGGGGCATAATCTTTTCTTTGTCTTCTACTTATATGTGAAAATCTAACAACTTTGGAAATTCTAGATTGAAATGGTGTCCGACTGTAAGAGCCTTTCTCTCGAATTGGATGGCCATGCATACCTCGACCATTAATACCCAAAAAATTCAAGGAAGTTTGATCTAAATATTGTCTTTTTGAGTGAGTTCTTTCTCCTATTGTGAAATGTGATCTTACCTAAGGATGTGAATGATAAAGGGTCACTGCGGGTAATTTACATTGGATTTAGAATAATCTCTTGACTGCTTGATGTGTTTGCACCGTAAGATGTATTCTGGTCATCACAACATTTATGTTTTGATGCTTATACAAATTGCTATAGCAAAATGGACATGATATTCAGGTCATCCTGGCATTTGTGCCTTGGTGCTTATATCTAATCCGACATTCCAAAAATAAAATCAATATTCATATGTTCGTGGTTGCCTAATCAGTGGGTGTTGTATTGATTCCTATGCATAGAAATTGATATTAATATGTCTATGGTTTCATCACTAGTGGGCATTGTATTGATTTATCTGGTTACCTAAAAATTCAATGATGAGAATGACCGACACATGATCAGTG
Source organism: Chamaecyparis obtusa (assembly GCA_027943335.1). Lineage (NCBI taxonomy): Eukaryota > Viridiplantae > Streptophyta > Pinopsida > Cupressales > Cupressaceae > Chamaecyparis > Chamaecyparis obtusa. Next base: position 159,228 of record BSBK01013516.1, on the reverse strand, counting down.
ACTAGGTCCTAGGTCTTAGGTTGCATTTCATACTGCATGTTTCTTTACATTTTGCATATTTGCATGATCTCACGATGGTTGGCTAAACTTCAATGCTTAAACAATTCTCCACTTGTATCTTCAAATCTAACAAGAGCTGAATCTCACACGAAGGTTCCTCCAACGAAATAGTAAGTAAAATTCTTTTTCGGGATCAAAATCAAAATTTGAGATCATTCATATTATTAACTACTTGCATAATCAACCTTCAATCATCATAGGAATCCAGAATTCAACTTAATTGATTATCTGACATCAAACTATCAAAATTTCAACTTGGTCAACCATGGTCAATTCATGGTCAAACCTAGTCAAACTTGGTCTTTAGGACCTCTAAACGATGCAGAATGCATTCTCGAACATGTTTAACCACTTCTTAAATCAATTAACATGCTTTTGAACTATTCAACGCTGACTTTTCTTGTTAGATTTCAATTTTTAATACCGAAGGGGGCATGGTATTGCATATCATTCAAAGTCTGTAATCTAAACTTAAAATCATATCTTTCCTTAGTAATCAAGACAACAACCACATCTAGTTGTTGATTCATCAAAAAGACCTCATCACTTGGGGCAAATCAATCATCGGTTGGGGCATATCAGATTCATCAAGATCCATATCAATCTAGTGTTCTCTTAATCTTATAAATTGTATCAATTTTTGTAACTATTGGTTCAATTGTGTTATTTCCTTGGATCTTCAAAAATTGAAGGGTTCAGATGTGATACCAATGTGATTCAATATAAGGATAATCAGGTTTGGAATTGGTCACTCACTTCTTCGCAATCATAAGGTTCAGAATCGGGCATTTTGACACTTTTTCACAATCGTCAGTTCATTTTTTGTTATAGTTAACATTATCTTTGGTCATTTAGGACCTATTATCTTCATATCAAATCTTTCAATCAGCTTCTGTCTCATATCAATATCAATTTCAAATATCAGTTTCAATATCACACACAGACTATCTTTGAACCATTGTGCTTCGCACAGTAATTCAAAGAGGGGCAAAATGTAATACCCCAAAAATGGGCTATAAGTTCATTAATCTCCTATATCGACACATCGAATGAAATCGACATCGAAGTCCTAACCTAAAGCACATCGACACATTATCGAATCCTAATTGATTATCTCAAATTCTGCATTGGGGAATATTCCTAGTAATATTCCTAATAATCTTAATTGTCTTTAATTTAATGATTATTTGGCGATAAATCTAATTTATCCTAAAGTTTGATTAATTGAATATTCTCAATATTTAATTAATTAGATTTAATTCTACCACTTAATCATTTAATTGAAGTTATTTATATTTATTCCTAAATTGTATTATTTAATTTTGACAACAAATCCAAAATCTTATGAATAATTGAATAAATTCTTATTTAATTAATTAAAGCAAGTTGTCAATTTTTAATAATATTATTTTTGAATAAAAGTTTGATTAAATAATTGATTAACCCATAAATTAATTGTTTATTTTTCAAAATCAGTTAAGTTGGAATTAAATCACTTTATTATTAAAATAATTCATAAATAAATCATGCACAATCAAGAAAAGTAGACAACTATCAATTATCAATTAAAGCTAACCTCTATTTTGAGTTGATCTTTTCTTTTGCATGTTTTTGTGAGTTAATTATCCTTTATTTAAAAATAACTCAAAAATCAACCTGAGTTATTTGAGTGATTTATGGCTTTTATTCATGCACCTCCAAAGCCCTGGATTTCTATAAATTAAGGCCTTAGCTCTTCATATCAACATCTCATATTTTTGCAAACTTATGCTGGCGAATTGCTATCTGGAGAATTGAAGCTTCTTTGCGAATGAATAGCTTTGTGAGATCACCTTTGTTTTCATATCATTATTAGAATTTTTGCATATCAATTTTCATATAGATTTTAGATTTCATATCTAGATTTTTCATATTATTGCACAAAAAAACCAAAAAAATAGATTAATTGCATTCATTCCATATCTAGATTTTGCATTCAAATCCTTCGTTTAGGTGTCATCAAGGTCACTAATCTCGATATAATCTGAGAATACATACTCACATCTACTAGAAGGTAGTAAATCACCTGGTTAGTTTAGTTTCAATTATTGCATGATTTCAATTTTAACTAACCTCTAATGTTTTACTGAAGTGTTGTGTCTATAGATCAGATACAAAATTCACACACACAAAACTCACATCCTCTATCAGATCTTAAGAATTTTAAATCTTTCCCAGTTTCCTTTTCAACTTTAGCTTTATACCACTTGAACAGTATGAAAGCTTTAGATTTCTCTTTTAAAAACTTATCTATCATCATCCTAGAGTAGTCATCAACAAATAAAATGAGATATTTGTCACCATAATAACTCTGAGTTCTCATAGGACCACATAATTCAACATGTACCAACTCCAAAATACCTTTAGAAGAATAGTCTTTTCTTTTAAAACTAGATTTAGTCATTTTCCCTTTCTGGCATTGATTGCATATGACATGGTCAAGTTTAGTTAGACTCGGTAAGCCTCTAACTCTTCTCTTCTTACTAATCTTAACCATGTTATCAAAATTAACATGACATGGTCTCTTATGACACAACCCCACATCTTCATTTCTAGCCAACAAACAAGAAGTTTCAACATTGTCAAGATAAAATAGATTACCTTTGGATTGTTCACTAGTACCAACCAACTTTCCAGTTTCATTGTAGATCTTCACTTTTCTACTTTCAAATGTAACTCGGTGACCTAAATTATTCAATTGTGCTACACTCAATAGATTATAGTTAAGTCCTTTCACCCAATATGCATTCTCACATCTAATCTTATTATTCAACAAGATAGATCCTTTTCCTTTCACTAGACAAGGTGTAGCATTTCCCATTTTAATAGATCCTCCATTATAGTGTTCAAGATTTTCAAATTTGTCCTCATCATAGTCATATGATGTGTACAACCACTATCAATAATCCATGTATGATTCTTACTAACTTTAGGTATAAGTGATGTTTCTACATACCTTTCTTCTTCTTCTGAATCATCTTTCATTTCTACGAAAACCACCTCAACATCTGCATCAGTGTTGGTGTCGGTATCTTTATCATCATCTCCAAAAAGGTAACATGCCTTCTTGTCTTTGTCTTTGTAGTCTCAGTTGTTTCTTCTATCATAGTGTCATTTTCCCTTGTGATCTTAGTTATCTCTTCTGCAAAACTTTCCATCACCAGATCATCCATTGTCTTTATCTTCATCCTTCCTGTTAGGACATCTAGCAGCAATATGACCAATCTCTTTACAATTAAAACATGGTAGAGGTAACTTTCATTTATACCTTCCTTTTCTTTTTTGAAGTCTCCTAGCCATAAGTGCTTCAAGCTCATCAAACTCATCTTCACTGTCACTACCACTTTCATTTCTTATGTTATTGTTAGAGATAGTTAGAGTCACCATTATGGAAGTGTCTAAGACCCTTACTAGTTCATTTATTTGAAGCTCATTTAGCACGTTCCCTTGAGGGATTTTCCTTGTAGTAATCCTCCAAAAGTGTGTGCCCTTCAAGTTGTCCGAAATAGCCTCCAAGTTTGTCAAGCTCAAATTCAGCCTTCCTTGGTTGAATCTTTTCCAAGATTCATGCTTCTCATGAACCACTTCGGACCACTTTGAACTCTAGTTCAAAGTAGTTTGAAGCAGTTCAATGAATGATTATTTTTCTAACGTCTATTTTCTATAGGTGGGCCTTGGCCAACATCACCTTTTGGCAGTGAACCACTTCGAACCACTTTGAACTCTAGTTCAAAGTAGTTCAAAGAGGTTCAAAGACAGTTAGCGGATAGAGTCATAAGTGAAAGGACAGTTGATGGCATAGATGACATAAGCTGATGGTGAAATGATGGTTAGGTCTTTAAGATGGGCAGTTTAGATTTGACGAGAGCCACGAGGCAAGCCTTGAATAAAGTTTTGGGTTGTGATTAATGAAATCATTAACACGAGTGAGAGATATCATTTGGGGGATGATTAATAATGATATTAAAGATTGTGGATTTGAAGGATGTCCTATTGCTGAGTCATTACTACTCACATCATTTGAAATTAATGTCCCCGACTAATGCTCATTAAAGTCAACTTTTTAGGGAATAATCTTTCAAAAAATATAAACAACTTTGTAAGTTTTCTCTTCCTGTTATAATTCCATGGAGTCTCAGCTGTGGGCGAAGAAATTGTTCCAAGTCTGCATAAAATAGGTAGCTCCTACAGCTTTTTCTCATTTCCTATTGATGTTTGATATATTGATTCAAGAGGGGGGGTTTTATTTTTATTCTTGAGGGAGAGATGAGGTCCAGTATGCATTTATTTGAGAATGTCAAGAATATGCAATGTTGAGCCCCTGTTGTTACAGATACAGACCTGTTAGGGATATTAGTATAAAAAATGGCAATTGACCTCACAAACCATGCAGTGGAAGATCATAGTCTAGAGTTCCTGTCGAGTGGATTATTGCAAGCCATGGCTTTCCATCCGTCAGCTATATGCCCAGAGTTGGTTCAACAATGTATTAACAGATATGATGTTAAATCTAAGTGCATAATGAATGCAGAAGGTCAAACCCTTGTGCCAGTCAACAAAGAGACTATCATGGCTATTTTTAAAATCCCAGAGGAATCTCTCATTAGTTTCACTCCCACCCAATCTCTAGCTCAGTATAGAGAAAACATAGATAAAAATTGTAGTCATGTGGCCCGGAAGTGGACTCAAACTAATTATAAGGGTGGATCTCGATTACCTAAAGTCCTCACCAAAGACCACATGAAGCCACTTATTCATGATGTGATAGTGTTGCTTCACCAGATTAAAGGTTTAGAGAAGGTTCTCCTCTTTGAGGAGTGGATGTTTCACTTTATAGAGATAGTCTTGGAAGGGGGGCAACATATTGATTGGGTAGAGATTATTGCTAGTTCTCTAAGGGACCCACTTAAACAAGCTTAGGCCATTAAGAAGGATTTCTTTATGTCTTCCTATTTGATATACTGTCTGGCATTCACATAAGATTTATTTGCCATTCAACATGTTCCTTGGAATGAAGACCTTTTTATCTACGAGTACGATCCCTTATTAAGAAAGGATAAGATTTTGGAAAATTACAAGAAGGTTCATGATGTTTTCCTGGGAAGATTGTGCCAACAATTGGTAGGAATCTGAAATCAAGGAGTTTCATTGGAGGCATAGAAATTGGTTCAAGTCTACGAAAGTCTATACATTCAATTTCCATGTTTTACCTAGTTCTGGGTCGGAGGCTTTGATGATGAACCTCTTAGGTTCCCAAGGTTTGTTTTTGACTATTTTATATTGGCAGAGGTTTGCAGACAATTATTCATAGTTATTAAAAATACCCTGCCAAAAGAAAGGTGGCCTTCTATGTTTCCAGTTAAAATTAGAAACTTGGTCTATAATAGTATGATGGATGCTTCGGTGATAGGAAGAAACCTGTTGAGTTTTCATTTGCAATTTTATGAGTTAAGAAGGGGTTTTGAAAATAAGGGCTTTGCTAGACAAGTTCTAAGTCTAAGTAATTATCCTTCACATATTTCACACCTTGAAGATCTATGGGAAGATCTTAGTGATGAAGAAGCAGTCTAGAAAGAGGATCACTCAAGACTTGTAGTTCCACAAATCAAACTGTTGCAATTAAAGTTTGATATTAAGGGAGTAGAAGAGGATAGTTTTGAAGCTGCAGGTTCAGATGTCATTAATGTAGAAACAAGAAGTCCTCTGGTCATAGATTAGAATAGGAAGGAGGAAGATGATATAAAGTTGAGGGCCCGAACCATATTCGGGGTTACATAAACCTAGTTGACAGAAAAGAAAAAAAAAGGAGCTAAGAACCCCTTTCTTGAAAGGCATAGTACGGAATCAACCCTAAAAAATCTGAAAAATGTCTCATCTAATGTATCTCCTATGGTTCCTAATGTAGGTAAAGTTACATTCCCTAAGAAAAAGGTGGTTCCCAATGGGCATCCTACCGCACCCAGATCGAGGCCTAGAACAAGATCGAAAAGACATTGTTAGATGGCATCCTTAGGACCTAACTATCTGGATATTGAGATTAATGATGACAATATTTCCTTTTCAATGGATCAACAAGAAAAGGTTCAAGAAATCCTTAACAGTAGCATGGATGTACCTCAGGCTGAGAAAACTCTTGTTAAAACTCCTGACAATCGGATAGTCACTAGTTCAATTCCTCCTTGGCTAACTGAATCAGTGAGTAAGAGAAAGAGTTATAAGCCTATTTCACTTCCTGTGAAGGATATTGTCACCAAATATGCTATCTGGACCCCTAAAGAAAAAAGAATGAAGAGTGATGCAAGGCTATCTACCGACCCATCTATTGGAAAGGTGACTGCACAAATAGCAACCTTCAAGCCTAAAGAGGGAATTCAGGAACTAGAGGCTAAAGACTTTGAAATCACTACGATGGAGCTTGGTGTTCTAAACAAGGATTCTAGAGATCATCTATTTAAATTTTTAGCTGATCATATGCTCAGGCAGTCACAAAAGGATGGGAGAGAGAAACATGAGTTGAAATAGCTGGTATCTACCATGGCCAAGTTTCTTTCCTCATTCACTGATGTTGGAGCACTGTCACTAGCCCAGTCCTCACAAGATTTTGATCTAAATTCATTTGAAAGCCAAAGGCTAGTGAAACAAATGCAATAGGGAAGAGTTCTAATGGAGGTCATGAAATCTTGGATAAATAATGTAATCAATGAAGGGAGTGCTTTCATTTGGGAGTTTATATCTACCTGCTTAGATGTACAAGGATTACTTGGTGAGATTCAAACCCTGGTTCCAAGCTAGGAAATGGAAGAAGAGAAATGCACAATGATTGTCATATAGGTTCAAGAAATAGAGGTCTATGGCATGACTTAGTTCTTAGTAGAAAATATGATGAAGATAGTAGATCCCTGTACGTTGTTCATGTTGAAACAAAATTTTGAATGGAAAAATATAATGTTTAAAGCTGTGATCTCTCAAGCCAAAGCAATAGAGAAAGAGGTACTGGATATGCATGCGGATGCCCTTAAAGACATAAAGATAGTGAATCCCTCAAGTATTTTACAAATTGATGAAGGTAATAGGGACATAGATGCCATGGTCAAAGTATTTATAGACACCATGAATGCTCTCAAAGAAAACAAAGCACCGACGGTTCAGGATTTCACCAGAATTGAAAATGTGGAATCCATGTTGCTACTGAACAGGGATCAGTTACCTAAGCAGGTAGAGAGGATCAGGGAATTATGATGGGAAAAGAATGCAACTCAGGTAAAGCTGATAGGTCTGAAGAATCTACATTTTTAGCCAGCTCAGGAATTGGTGAACGTGGTCTGATCCTGGAAGCTCGTATAGACTACCATGTTAGAAGGTCTTGGAGGGAGTTAGTATTTTTTGGGACAACATTTACCTTTCTTTCTATTTTAAAAGACACATGTTATGAAATTCTCTTTTTAGTTGTATAACTAGTTTTAACAGTTTTTCTAGTGTCCAAGAGGCCGAGTTTTTTTGGAGGCTCTCTCAGACCTAAAACTATAAATGCTAGAGCATTGAACGGTGAAAGGGTTAGACATTACTGATAGAAAAATAGATAGCTTTGCTAAGTAGATAGTTAGATTAGTCTTTGATGTTCTTAAATAGTTTGTGACTTATTTTGATTAGAGTTTGATCCAATCGTATATGAATATATAGATGCATGGTTTGATTTAGAACTTTGAATCAAAATATGGAATGTATTGATTACTTTGAGAATTGGTACATTTGTATCTGTGCATGTATTATTTATACTTAGTCACTCTTGGTTTCTTTCTAGTTTTTCCCTTGAGTTATTTTATAGGTTCTTTGTTTTAGAAGTAATTAGTAGATATCAGTTTCCTTCATAGTTAAATTTAATCATTTGTTGATTCTGTAAATCACCTCAATACCCAAGAGTATTTGAGTGGTCCTTCTACACTTTCTGGTTAAAGGTGTATGAATTTACTTTTATGTTGATAATTCATTGAATATCCTACAAGGAAGCTGAACCTTCAAAATTCAAAGGGAAGCAATTTCTAATGCTTACCCAACTATTGATGAATTATTTGTCTTCAAAGGCATAGACTTTTTATTCATTTTCATTTAAGAAGAAGAAGACAAATTTGTTCGCCAACAGAGTTTTGACGACTCTATTGGGGATAGTCCAGTATAAAACACTAGGTTCTCAACTAATATAATGCCACAAAATGGTATTACCACACAATGATGTGTTTCCTATGCTTCAACCTAATCTAGGATTTGTAGACACACAAGAAGACATAATTTCAAGCTTAGCTTCAGTAGCATGGAGATTTAAATGCAGTGATCAGTAGTTTCATCAAGTCCAGGCAGTGCTTGAAAGAGAAGAAGAAAGAGCTAAGCAACTGAGGGGTATACTAGTTGCTCATGAAGCAGTTATAGTAAATAGACTTGCACAAGCCCTAGCAAGAAATTAAGGTCATTCTCGAATATTGAAACTGGCAGAAAAGAGGTATACTAGAGGTGATAGGAGTAGGGGACTAGTTGATGAAGATTTTGAAGCTTTGAGGAATCTTAGTTTTGAACTTGATCTTAATACCTACAAGAAGAAGAAAACCCAAGCATTTAGTAGACCTTCTTCACCTCCACCTAGCCCATTTGTTCCATCCCTTTTTTGAGCTATTGTAACACTAGGTATTGTGGTACCTACTATTCTTAATATCCAACCTTTAAATTTCTAGTTACCTAACATGGCTACTAATCAACCTTGGGGTCAAAATATTGGCCCATTGAACTTAGGAGCTAACCCCCTTGGGGATTTGCCTAAAGGTGCTAATCAGGTCTTGCCCAAGTTTAGTAGAGATAGAAAAGTAACCACTGATGATCATCTTAGTGCCTTTCACACTTTCTATGGTGTTATTAGTGCTCCTACTGAAGAAGTAGCAGTCGAGCTTTTTGTCAGGTTCTTAGTGGATACCACAGCTGATTGGTTCATTCATTTACCCAATGGTTCAATCACTAACTGGAATGACATGAAAAATTCTTTTGAAACAAGATTTAAAACTCCTGATAATGAGATTTTTGCTTCAACTTAGTCAACTAAAGAAATAAATACATGAGCCTATGCGGGAGTTTGTGGCTAATTTTAATAGAATTTTGCAAAGGATTCCAGCAAATTCGGCACCAAGTAATGAGAATAAGAACATTTTTTTCTTGAATGTTGTTCTGCCTGATATAAGCTTTCACCTGTTTAAAGATGGAGTGGCCAATTTGGCTACAGCCCATACATAGGCTATTCAGCTAGAGGATACACTCATAATGGCTGGAAAATGGAAGAGAGAAGTTCAAGCTTCGAGAAGTCCCTCATCCTCTACAATAATGGACCCTCTAATGTAGAGGTTGATGAATGATATGGATATGCTCAAGAGACAACACAATAAGGCCAGTTCACCATACCAATCCCCTTATCAAGATGTTAGCTGAAGATAATATAATCAACCCCAAGGAAAAGAACCTCTCTTGCCGAGTTCACAACCTAGATTGCAGATTGAATCTGCCCCAAGGGAAACAATGTGTTCCTTTCATCTAACAACTGATCATGATGGAGAATCTTGTCTTGATTGGTTAAGGTGTCTCCAAATCAATGCAACAAAAGATACTATTAGTATAGAAGAGTTGAAAGAAGAGAAAGAATCACCTGATATTGGTCTATCCAGTTCTTTTTACCTAGAGTATCAGCCAAGCTCCAACAAAGGTGGAAGTGTTTTAGCAACTTTGCAGGATCCTGCCTATGCTATTCTAATGAGAAATCAGAGAACACAAAAGTTTGTCCCTGGTTAAATTACTGCTAATGCTGATGCTAGGTGTAAAGAAGTCATAAATGGAGAGACTCCTGCATGTCCAAAGGGTCCTGAAGTGGATATCTTACTAAGAGGTGGTTCATCTTCTTCTTCTTCATTTGACTTTGTTGAATTCTATAAAATAAGAACAATCTCCATTTCCCCTGTAGAATACCTTAAAATGAACCCCAAAGAGCTGGACAAACTGGTCCAATATGTTAAAGGCTAGTCAAGTTCAAACCCCAAATTAGATAAGCCTCTTATAGGTGAGACAACCATAGTTGAAGAACTGCTTATCTTTAAGCCCCAAGACACTCCTCAGACACTCAAATAATGTCCCTTTGTTAATACAATTGAAGGTGAACTAGAAGAAAGAAAGCCTAATCCCTCCTATATCTCCTTACTACTAAATGGCCAGAAACTCAACAATTGCATTATTGACTCTAGTGCATTAGATAACATCATGCCTACCCTGATTGCAAGAGCCCTCGATCTCACCTTGACTAAAACTTATGGCCATTGTTATTCTATGGATGGGAAACAAGTACCGTGAATGGGTCAAGTCAAAGATGCCCAAGCTATTCTTGCTGCATATCCTGACAAGCATCTGAAGTTGACTATCTTGGTGGAAAATATACTAGCTAGCTATGGTATACTGCTCAGTAGAACCTTTTGCAAGGATTTAGGAGGAGACATTAAGATGGACTGGTTAGAAGCCATGATCCTAGTAGGTAAAAAGAAAGTAAAACTTGAACCCTAGCCTAAAAAAAATAATACTATGGTACCCTTGGATAATCCAAAAGCTCAAATTTTGTATGAGGAGTGTCATTTTGGAAACTATGTCATTTTAGCTAATCTTGAAAAGGATGGTGAAACTTCTTCTCAAAAAGAAGAGGGTATTTGGAAGATGGAGTTTGATGGTAGCTGCTCCAATTCAGGCTTAGGTGCGGGGGTAGTCCTTTTCCCTCCTAATAAAGAATGTATTCCTCTTTCTTTCAAATTAGATTTCAAAAATAATAACAATACTATAGAGTACGAAGCCTTACTTCTGGGATTGGAAGAGGAAAAACTGAGGGGAGTCAAGAAGTTGATGGTAAAAGGTGATGCTGAGTTAATCATGAAGTAGGTGAGAGGACAATTCTCTATCAAGAATGAGAGGTTAAAGCACTATAGAAATTTGGTATGGGATGAGCTGGATTTCTTTGATGCCTTCTACATAGAATTTATACCAAGAAATCAGAACACCAAAGAAGATGCCTTGGCAGTATTGGCTTCACTATTGTTGCCACATCCTAACTTTAAAACTCAAAAATATCAAATTGAGATGATTTACAAGCTCAAAGTTCCTAATAATGTGGAGTATTGGCAAGTCTTTGATAGTGATTCCCGACTCAAGGATTTCTTAGAATGTGTCACAAGTTTTTCTGATGTATATTTTGAAGGATCTAACAGTGATTACAAAGAAGTCTATGAAGATGTTGCCGGTAGTGATGGAGTGATTCAACTGAAGGGAAATAAAATCCCCAAGGGGCTTGTATCTCTAGAACATTTGTTCAGGAGAAAAGATGATAGTACTGTTAAAGAGAAGATATCCCATGTGCATAATGCCAAAGAATATGACAAAATTGATATAGGTGAGCAAGATGATCCAAAATGGATTTCAATTGGTTAGACATGTACTTCATCTGAAAAAGAAGACCTGACAAGGTTACTTATAGAATATAGGGATGTCTTCACTTGGGGGTATGAGGACCTGAAGAATTTCAGAGGAGGCCTTTTTAAACATCAAATCCCTTTAAAGCCTAGTGTTACCCCCTTTCATCAAAAATTAAGGAACTATAATTTGAAAGTGTCTGAAGCCATATTAAAGGAAGTTGAAAAAATGCTATAGGCAAGAACTATCTATCCCATTCATCATTCAACTTGGATCACCAATATAGTTCCTATGAGAAAGAAGAATGGCGAGATCAGGATCTGTGTTGATTTTCGTAACCTGAACCAAGAAATTTTAAAAGATAACTATGCCCTATCTGTGATGGAACATGTTCTTCAAGCTATATTAGGATCTGAAGTTATGTTTATGTTAGATGGCTATTTTGGGTACAACCAAATCAGTGTAGTAGAAAATGACCAACACAAAATGGCGTTTATCACCCCATGGGGAACTTATGCATATAGTCGTATGCCATTTGGATTGATAAATGTGGGTGCAACCTTCTAGAGGGAAATTAATTCTTCTTTCAAAGATCTCTGGAAAAAAATTATAGTGGTGTATTTAGATGATATTACCATCTTTTTGAAGAAGAGAAGTCAACACCTAAAATATCTCAAGACAATGCTCTTAAGATGTAGAAGCCACAACATCTCTTTGAACCCCAAGAAATCAATATTCTTTGTGGAGGAAGGAAAATTACTAGGTCATATTGTCTCAAAGGATGGTGTCTAAATTGACCCCGAAAGGGTTAAGGTGATTCAACAGCTCAGCCTACCTTTAAGCAGGACTGGATTGAAGTCCTTCTTTAGCCAGTGAATTTCTTGCGTGCGTTCATTCCAGAATTTTTAGAAATTACTAGGTGCATGGTTGACATGATGAGTGAGAAAGTTCTTTTTAAGTGGAATGAGAATGGATGAAAAGCTTTTAGTAATATAAAGGATGCAATATCTTAGGCACCTGTGTTAAAAAGTCCCAATTTCAAAAAGGACTTTATCATCTATTGTTATGCCTCCGAGCATACTCTGTCGGGTATATTAACACAAAAAGATGAGAAAGGACAGGAAGCACCCATAGCCTTTATGAGCATGCCTTTGAAAAGACATGAGATCAAGTACTCCCAGATGGAAAAACATGCCTTCACCATAGTAAAAGTGGTAAAATAGTTCAGGTACTATATACTTCATTCCCATTGTACCATTTTCATCCCTGAGACTGCAGTGAAAAGTATTTTGACTTAGAAGGAGATTGGTATGAATAATAGAGTAGTTTGGATAACAAAAATTCAAGAGTATGATTTGATGATCAAACCAACCAATTTGGTAAGGGGGAATGGTCTATGCAAGTTGATAGCAGAGAATGGTAAGCCATCTAAGAAAATTGATGAAGTACCCATGGCGTTGCTAGTTAGTCTAACTGATCCCTAGTTTTCGGACATGACTTATTTCCTTACCTATGGTGAGTGTCCTAATCATTTAAATCCCAAAGAGAGGCATAACTTGAAATTGAAAGAAAGTAAATATGTGATATCCTAGGGGACATTATATAAAAGGGGCATAGATGGAACGTTCCTAAGATGCGTAGATGCTAAGCAGCAGAAAGAACTTTTGAAAGTATTTCATGATGAAGCTTGTGGAGGACACTACTCCTCAATTGTAATTGCATTCAAGATTCTTTAGAATCATTTTTATTGGCCTAGCATGTTCAAGGATGCATACCAGTATGTTCTCAATTGTGAAAAATGTCAGCTTTTTACTGGTAGACTTCATCTTGCTGCCCTGCCTCTTAAACCTATGATTGTTGATGAGCCTTTCAAACAATGGGGAATAGAATTCATGGGACCTTTGAACCCACCATCTAGCACTGGGAATGTTTATATTCTTACGGCCACTAATTATTTTACTAAGTGGGTGGAAGCCGTCCCCACCAAGAAAGTGAACTCTTAGGTTGTGTGTGAGTTCCTTTTAAATTATATTTTTGTCAGGTTCGGGGTACCTATTAAGATAGTAGCAGACAATGCTACATACTTTTCTTTTGAAGAAATCTCAGCTTTTTGTTATGAACATGGCATATCTCTAGCTCATTCCTTTGATTATTTCCAGCAAGGGAATGACCAAGCTGAATCCAGTAATAAGAACCTAGTAGTGATCATGAAAAAGTTAATGGATGATAATCCCCATGAATGGCATAAGAAGTTGTTTGAAGCTTTGTGGGAAAATCAAACCACTTTGAAAAGAGCAATTGGAATGGCCCTATTTGAACTTGTATATGGGATAGGAGCACATGTCTCTCTACCTTTGGAACTCTCCTCAGCTAAGCTGTAAGCTTTCATTGAAGATCAGTATTTTAAAGATCCTCTAGAGAAATGTGTCATGCATTTGAGTAGACTAGAAGAAGAAAGGGAGTTGGTAGATCATATTACAAAGCATCTGCTAAAGGTAAAGCAGATTTTTGATATGCGAGTGTGGCCTTGTAACTTTATGGAGGGTGATGAAGTGCTTCTATGGGACAAAAGGTGAGCACCCAAAGGGTCTCATGGGAAATTTGAGTCTTTATGAAAGGACCCATTTATTATTTCTGAAACCCTTGGTTCATATGCTTTCTAGTTGTCCTACCCAGATGGTGTGAATCTATCTTTTACTTATAATGGGCAGGACCTCAAGTTATGCAAGCTTTAAATGATTTACTCAGTCAGTACTCATGTACATATTAGGTAGTGTTTCCCTATTTTCCTTTTTTTTGTGTCATAGTGCTCTATTTTTCTTTCCCTTTGTTAGCTTTTTCTATGAAACCAGTTATTCAGAGTTCTCTACACATTGAGCAATATGCAGTCCCCAGCTAGAGCCGATGTTAGAGATAGTTAGAGTCACCATTATGGAAGTGTCTAAGACCCTTACTAGTTCATTTATTTGAAGCTCATTTAGCATGTTCCCTTGAGGTTTTTTCCTTGCAATAATCCTCCAAGTGTGCATGCCCTTCAAGTTGTTTGAAATAGCCTCCAAGTTTGTCAAGCTCAAATTCAGCCTTCCTTGGTTGAATCTTTTCCAAGACTCATGCTTCACATCAACCAATTTGAACCACTTTGAACTTTGGTTCAAAGTAGTTCGAAGTAGTTCAATGAATGATTATTTTTCTAACATCTATTTTCTGTAGGTGGGCCCTAGCCTACATCACCTTTTGGCGGTGAACCACTTTGAACCACTTTGAAATCTGATTCAAAGTAGTTCAAAGAGGTTCAAAGATAGATAGCGAGTAGAGTCATAAGTGAAAGTACAGTTGATGGGACAAATGACATAAGCTGACGGTGAAATGATGGTTAAGTTTTTAAGATGGGTAGTTTAGATTTGACGGGAGCCACAAGACAAGCCTCAAATAAAGTTTCTGGTTGTAATTAATGAAATTGTTAACATGAGCGAGAGATATCATTTGCGGGATGATTAATAATGATATTAAAGATTATAGATTTCAAGAACATCCTGTTGCTAAGTCATTACTACTCACATCATTTGAAATTAATGTCCCTGACTAATGCTCATTAAAGTTGACTTTTTAGGGCATAATCTTTCAAAAAATATAAACAACTCTGTATGTTTTCTCTTCCTATTATAATTCTGCAAAGTCTCGGCTGTGGGAGAAGAAATTGTTTCGAGCCTCCATATAATAGGTAGCTCCTAAAGCTTTTTCTCATTTCTTGTTGTTGTTTGATATATTGATTCAAGAGGGGGGTTTTATTTTTATTCCTGTGGGAGAGATGAGGTCCAGTATGCATTTCTTTGGGAATGTCAAGAATATGCAATGTCGAGCCCCTATTGTTATAGGTACAGACTTGTTAGGGATATCAGTAGAAAAAATGGCAATTGACCTCACAAACCATGCAATGGAAGATCATAGGATAAAGTTCCTGTCGAGTGGATTATTGGAAGCCGCAACTTTCCCCCCTTTAGCTGTATGCCCGAAGTTGGTTCAGTAATGTATTAACAGATATGATGTTAAATCCAAGTGCATAATGAATGCAGAAGGTCAAACCCTTGTGCTGGTCAACAAAGAGACTATCATGGCTATTTTTAAAATCCCAGAGGAATCTCTCGTTAGTTTCACTCCCCCCAAATCTCTAGCTCAGTATAGAGAAAACATAGATAAAAACCATAGTCATGTGGCCTAGAAGTGGACTCAAACTAATTATAAGGGAGAATCTTAGTTACCTAAAGTCCTCACCAAAGACCACATGAAGCCACTTATTCATGATGTGATAGTGTTGCTTCACCAAATTAAAGGTTCAAAGCAAGTTCTCCTCTTTGAGGAGTGGATGATTCAATTTATAGAGATAGTCTTGGAAGGGGGGAAACATATTGATTGGGTGGAGATTATTGCTAGTTCTCTGAGGGACCAACTTAAACAAGCTCAAGCTATTAAGAAGGATTTCTTTATGTCTTCCTATTTGATATACTATCTGGCACGCACACAAGATTTATCTTCCATTCAACATGTTCCTTCGAATGAAGACCTTTTTATCTATGAGTACTGTCCCTTATTAAGAAAGGATAAGATTTTGGAAAATTATAGGAAGGTTCATGATGTTTTCCTGGGAAGATTGTGCCAATAATTGGTAGGATTCCCAAACCAAAGAGTTTCATTGGAGGCACAAAAACTGATTCAAGTCTATGGAAGTCTATACATTCAATTTCCATGTTTTACCTACATCTAGGTTAGAGGCTTTGATGATGAACCTCTTAGGCTCCCAAGGTTTTCTTTTGACTATTTTATATTGGCAGAGGTTTGCAGGCAATTGTTCGTAGTTATTAAAAATACCCTACCAGAAGAAAGGTGGCCTTCTATGTTTCTAGTTAAAATCAGTAACTTGGTCTGTAATAGTATGATGGATGCTTTGGTGATAGGAAGCAACCTGTTGAGTTTTCATTTGCAATTTTATGACTTAAGAAGGTGTTTTGACAATAAGGGCTTCACTAGACAAGTTCTAAGTCTAAGTAATTATCCTTCACCTAGTTCACACCTTGAAGATCTATGGGAAGATCTTAGTGATGAAGAAGCAATCTAGAAATGGGATCACTCAAAACTTGTAGTTCCATAGATCAAACTGTTGCAATTAAAGTTTGATATTAAGGGAGTAGAAGAGGATAGTTCTAAAGCCATAGGTTCAGATGTCATTAATGTAGAAACAAGAAGTCCTCTGGTCATAGATTGGAATAGGAAGGAGGAAGATGATATAAAGTTGAGGGCCCAAACCATATTCGGGGTTACAGAAACCTAGTTTATAGAAAAGAAAAAGAAAGGAGCTAAGAACCCCCCTCTTGAAAGGCATAGTACGGAATCAGCCCTAAAAAATATGAAACATGTCTCATCTAATGTATCTCCTATGATTCCTAATGTAGCTAAAGTTACATCCCTTAAGAAAAAAGGTGGTTCCCAGTGGGCATCCTACCGCACCCAGATCGATGCATAGAACAAGATCGAAAAGGCATTGTCAGATGACATCCTTAGGACCTAACTATCTAGATATTGAGATTAACGATGATGATATTTACTTTCCAATGGATCAATAAGAAAAGTCTCAAGAAATCCTTACCATTAGCACGGATGTACTTCAGGCTAAGAACACTCCTATTAAAACTCTCGATAATCAGATAGTCACTGGTTCAGTTCCTCCTTGGCTAACTAAATTAGTGAGTAAAAGAAAAAGTTATAAGCCTATTTCACTTCCTGTGAAGGATATTGTCACCAAATATGCTACTTGGACCCCTAAAGAAAAAAGAATGAAGAGTGATGCAAGGCTATCTACCGACCCATCTATTGGAAAGGTGACTACAGAAATAACAACCTTCAGGCCTAAAGAGGGAATTCAGGAACCAAAGGTTGAAGACTTTGAAATCACTAAGATGGAAGTTGGTGTTCTAAAAAGGGATTCTAGAGATCATCTATTTAAATTTTTAGTTGATCATATGCTCGGGCAGTTGCAAAAGGATGGGAGAGAGAAACGTGAGTTGAAATAGCTGGTATCTACCACGGTCGAGTTTCTTTCCTCACTCACTGATGTTGGAGCACTGCCACTGGCCCAGTCCTCACAAGATTTTGATCCAAATTTAGTTGAAAGCCAAAGGCTAGTGAAACAGATGCAACAGGGTAGAGTTCTAATGGAGATCGTGAAATCTTGGATAAATAATATAATCAATGAAGGGAGTGCTTTCATCCAGGAGTTTATATCTACTTGCATAGATGGAGAAGGATTACTTGGTGAGATTCAAACCCTGGTTCCAAGCTGGGAAATGGAAGAAGAGAAATACACAATGATTGTCATATAGGTTCAAGAAATAGAGGCCTATGGCATGACACATTTCTTAGTAGAAAATATAATGAAGTTAGTAGATCCTTGTATGCTATTCATCTTGAAACAAAATTTTGGATGGAAAAATACAATGTTTAAAGCTGCGATCTCTCAAGCCAAAGCAATAGAGAAAGAGGTACTGGATATGCATGCAGATTCCCTTAAAGACATCAAGATAGTGAATCACTCAAGTATTTTACAAATTGATGAAGGTAATAGGGACACAGATGCCATGGTCAAAGTCTTTATAGACACCATGAATTCTCTTAAAGAAAATGAGGCATCGACAGTTCAGGATTTCACCAGAATTGCAAACGTGGAATCCATGTTGCTGCTGAACAGGGGTCAGTTACCTAAGCAGGTAGAGAGGATCAGGGAATTATGATGGGAAAAGAATGCAACTTGGGCAAAGCTGATAGGTTTGAAGAATTTGCATTTTTAGCCAGCTCAGGAATTGGTTAACTTGTTCCGATCCTAGAAGCTTGTATAGACTGCCATGTCAGAAGGTCTTGGAGGGAGTTAGTATTTTTTGGGACAACATTTAGCTTTCTTTCTATTTTAAAAGACACGTTTTATGAAACTCTCCTTTTAGTTGTATAACTAGTTTTTAACAATTTTTCTAGTGTTCAAGAGGCCAGGTTTTTTTGGAGGCTCTCTCGGACCTAAAACTATAAATGTTGGAGCATTGAATACTGAAAGGGTTAGAAATTACAGATAGAAAAATAGATAGCTTTGCTAAGTAGATAGTTAGATTAGTCATTGATGTTTTGAAATAGTTTGTGACTTCTTTTGATTAGACTTTGATCCAATCGTATATGAATATATAGATGCATGGTTTGATTTAGAACTTTGAATTGAAATCTGGAATGTATTGATTACTTTGAGAATTGGTACGTTTGTATCTATGCATGTATTATTTATACTTAGTCACTCCCGGTTTCTTTCTAATTTTTCCCTTGAGTTATTTTATAGGTTCTTTGTTTTAGAAGTAATTAGTAGATATCAGTTTCCTTCATAGTTAAATTTAATTATTTGTTGATTCTGTAAATCACCTCAATACCCAAGAGTATTTGAGTGGTCCTTCTACACTTTTTGGTTAAAGGTGTATGAATTTACTTCTGTGTTGATAATTCATTGAATATCCTACAAGGAAGATGAACCTTCAAAGTTTAGAGGGAAGCAATTTCTAATGCTTACCCAACTGTTGATGAATTGTTTGTCTTCAGAGGCATAGAGTTTTTATTCATTTTCATTTAAGAAGAAGACAAATCTATTCTCCAACAGTCATGTTTACTGTTGGACTTACTAATCTTTAGGGATGACATAAATGAAGACTCAACACTCAGTACAATACTATTATCATAGTTATTCATCTTAAAATTAGTCAACTTACCAATTAGACTATGAAGTGTAAGAACGTTGTTCGGTGCAGATCTCATTTCATGAATAGAAGAGATTCTAATAGCATAGACATGCAACAAGGTTCTAAGAATTTTAATCACAACAATGTCTTCATTAATAATACCTCCTGCTCCTCGGATAGCATTGACCACCTCCTTGATTCGATTAGAGTATTGTGTGATTTTTTCACCTTCTTTCATCTTCATATCATCAAATCTACCTCTAAGGCTTTCAGCTCTAGCTCTCACTACATTTATATATCCTTCATGAATTAGTGCAAGTTTTTCCCATATTTCTTTCACTGTAGTGCATGCTTTGACATCTTCAAATTCTACTTCAGATAGAGTAACAACAATCTCTATCATTTTAATATTGTGTTCATGTCTGTCTCTCAGTTGATCAACTATCAGAGGTCAAATAGTTAGTTGTATGTAGCCATTGTCTAGAAGATGAAGAGAAAATTCTCTAGCTCTAGATATGTGTAGCCTCATTCTTCTTTTCCATGTTGAGAAGTTATCTTTGTTCATCTTAGGCACTTCCCTTTTATACATCTTGTGATATTTTTCTCAAGTCCTTGAAACTTCCCTCCAAGAAACCAACACACTCTGATACCAATCGTTAGATAAATGAGAGGGGGGGTTGAATCAGTTAAATCAGTTATCCTATAGTCCCAAACTCTCAGATGTACTTTTTACAACTTTCTCAACAAATCAATCAACTTCGTAAGATAAGATAACTATCTTTATGTTCATTTACCGAATACCAGTAATTTCCAAAACTGTCTTTACCAATTAATCAAATATGCAATATGTAAAGTATGATAGAAATAAATCATAACAAATAACACATAACACAAAGATTTAATGTCAAAACCCTGCTAAGGGAAAAACCACCTGGGACTGGTAACCCAAAATATTTCACTCTTCTGAAGTGAGCTCGGTTAGGAGCCAACCCTGTTAAAGTTTACAATGCACACTGTAAGGTGTGACCTGGTTAGAGGATTTATCACTAACACTTAACTTTTGACCAGCATTCACTATGGAGTCAACAAGAAAATATTTAACATTCCTTGAATGTCATATGGAAATACAAAAGACTGTTAAGTCCACTCAGTTAAGAGATTTTTCTGTAACAATGGTTAAACTGATACAATAGTGATCTAATTTAAATACAACTCAATTTGCAAGTATTCAGATCTAGACTAAGCTCAAAATAATTCTTCTGATCAATAATAAATTCACTCCATTGAATCCTCCAACTTACTTCACTCGGTGTATATATCTCTAATGCTTGGTTATGCCTACAAATCATTTATGTTTGTAACCAATTTGATCAAGTATGCATGAAAAATGTCTTCATGCAAAATATTTTGTAGTCTCTATTCATCAGGCATGATTCAACAATAAATATCATGTCTCTTAAATAGACGTGTAAACCATTTTCATATCAGCCATTAGATTTTGCCTCTTAATCTCCATCGTCCATTTTTCCACTTCAAGCTTCCTCGACAGATGTGTCAATTACAGGTTTCATTTTCTTCCCTTAAATCATCTTTGAATTTTGTGAATCGTGGATCTTATAAAAAACTTCATCTTTTACCTCATAATCATAAGCAATTTCTAGCTCATCAATTTATAGTCGAATGTTATAATCATTTAATTTTTTCATTGATACTTAGTTAATACTGAATGCGACGGTGATAACTAACTCAGTTATTACCGTCACTTAGTATACATAAGACTGACTCACCGTATACAAAAATATTTGATTACTGACCACATTAGCTTGTTCAATTCAGATCTCTTCTTCATAATAGAATAATGAAACATGCTCAAGTCAATAATATGTTACAATAATTGAGAGGGGGAGTGAATCAGTTAGATTAGTTATCCTACAGTCCCAAATACAAAGATGTAACTCAAAACACAATTTCAACAAATTATGTAGCTCAGTAACATAAATTATTATACTGTCTATGCCTTTATCGATTACCAGTTAATTAACTCACTAAAATTACCGACCAAATCAAATAGCCAGTATGTAAAGTATGATAATAAAACAATCATCATAGATAAAACATAACATAATGATTTAACATGGAAACCTTGCAAAGGGAAAAACCACCTAGGATCAGTAACCCAAAATAATTTCACTCTTCTGAAGTGAGCTTGGTGAAGAGCCAACCCTATTAAAGGTTACAATACACATTGTTAGGTGTGACCTTGTTAGACAATTTAAGACTAACAGTTAACTTTTAACCAGCATTCAATATGGGGTCAATAAGATAACAATGTACATTCCTTGAATGACATAGGGCATAACATAAGACGGTTAAGTCCACTCGATTAGGAGATTTTTTGAATGAATGGTTAAACTAAAATATTAATGATCTGATTCCTATACAACTCAATTGCAGATGTTCAGATCTATTCTAAGCCCATACAAATCCTCTGATCAATAATTCAATTCACTTCCTCAACTTACTTTCACTCGGTAATAGTTCTCTGACACTTGGTAATCTTCTGTAGTTTGGTTCTCCTTCAACCAGTCTGATCAGGTATGCATGAAAAGTATTCATGCAAAATCTCTGCAGTCTTCTATCTTCCGACATATTTCAATAAAGAAACTCATATCTCTTATATAGACAAATAAACCATTTTCATATCAACCATTAGATTTTGCTGCTTAATCTTCTTCATTGATTTTTCCTCTTAAACCTTCCTCGGCATATTTTTCAATAACAAGTTTTAATTTCATCCTTTAGATCTCCAAATTTTGTCAATTGTGGATCTCATAACAAACTTTATCCTTAAACTCAAAATCATAACAATTTCCAGCTCATCATTTTATGTCGACTAAGCTAAGCATTTAATACTTTCATCCATTCTTAGTTAACAAAGAAATTCATTGGTGAATACTAGCTCAGTTAATATTGTCGCTCGGTATACACAACACTGACTCAGTGTATACACAAATCTTCATTTACCAACCACATCTTGTTCAATTTTGCTTCCTTCTTCATAATAGATTAATGTAACATAATAAACTCAACAGTATGAAGTCATAGACTCAAAAATGAGTTACCCAAAGTATTCATTATCCTCATCTATCATATTCATCTTTCTCCATGTAGATATCTTAGTTCTTCATCATTTCTCTCTTCAACAGATGTTTAGATGTTTGCAACTAACATGATAAGTATTTGTCAAAACTAGTTGACATCAATGACAACATAATGACTTATTTAATTATCTTACATATCATTTCAGTAGCTCAATGATCTCTAATCATTGACCTTCAAGTCATTCAGGTATTCAATCAGTTGTAGTTCATCAATCTCTCCCTTTGGCATTGATGGCAACACAAGCAATATAAAATATGCCATACACATACCAAACATGTATTCTAAAAATATGTAAGTAAATGTTGTAGCTCAGTAAGCTCAAATTTAATATGTTTAATCACTACAAAACATAAGAACATTACAAGTGTAGACTCTCCCTATGGATTTGATCTTTTCAGCTCTCAGATTCATTTTGTTCTTATCAACAAATATTCAAGTCTCTCGCTTTCTCTGTGTTCTCAGTAAGTAATTTTTCATATTCATTCTCTATTTATCTCTCCCTTTGACAATAATGCCAAAGAAAAACATAAAACATACAACATACAACTCTACAATAGCCAAGTAATTCTTTGTTGTTCGGTGGATATCAGGTACCTTAAGTGTATAGATAACCAAACTTTTTGTTCTAGCTCCTCCAATCTTTCACAACTTTAGACAAAATCCAAAGTGTGAGCTATGTTGCATCAACATGAATGATCTTTTGATAAGTATAGGTTAATGAAACCTCCAAATCATATTAGTGACTGGTAGGTAGGGGATGGACCCCAAGTCTAGTCCTCAAATATTCAAAAGTATCCTTTGGTAGAGGCTTGGTAAAAATATTAGCAAGTTGCTCCTTTGATGTAACATATTCTAGTTTTACTTGCTTCTCTTGTACATGTCCTCTTGAGTAGTGATACTTAATTGATATATTCTTTGTCTTTGAATGCATCACATGATTCTTAGAAATATTTATAGCACTAGTGTTGTCACAATATATTATCACCGGTTCATTGATTACCTCATTCATCCCTTCCAAAACTTGTTTGATATAAGAAATGTTTGAATAGTTTGTAGCAGCAACAACATACTCTGCTTCAGCAGTAGACTAAGAAATAGAAGGTTGTTTCTTACTTTTCCAAGTTACAAGCCTTTCTCCAAAGAAAAATGCTCCATCGATTATGCTCTTTTTGTCATCTATATTTCTGGCCCAATCTGCATCAATGTAAACTCTTAGTTCAAATTTTCCTTCCTTAGAGTACGATAAACTATAATCCTTTGTTTTCTTTAAGTATCTCAAGATTCTTTTCACTACAACCATATGTGAATCTTTAGTATTGGTAGAAAATCTAGCCACAATCCCCACTCCATGTGCAATATCAGGCCTACTATGTACAACATACATCAGTTTACCAATTATAGATCGGTACAGAGTCTAATTTACCTCAGTAGATTCATCATCCTTTGTTAATTTGCAACCAATCACCATCAGTGTTCCCACTGGTTTAGCATCTTCCATGCCAAATGTTCTCAATACCTCCTTAATGTACTTTGATTGTGTAATGAAAATTCCATCATTTTGCTGAATAACCTGAAAGCCTAGAAAGAATTTAATCTCTCCAAAAATTGACATTTCAAATTCCTTTCTCATCTCATCAAAAAAAGCTTTACAAATCTGATCTTATCCTCCAAAGATTATATCATCAACAAATATTTCAGCAATCAAAATAGCATCATCAGATCCTCCTTTCATGTACAAATTGTTATTTTCACTAGTTCTTACAAAACCAATACTTAAAAGATAAGTATGCAACCTTTCATACCATGCTCTTAGTGCTTTCTTCAATCCATATAAAGCTTTGTGTAGTCTACATACCATGTCTTTCTGATTTGGATCAACAAATCCTTCTGGTTGTTCTATGTAGACCTCCTCTTCTAGTATTCCATTCAAAAAGTTGACTTAACATCCATTTGATATACCTTGAATCTCTTATGTGCAGCATATGTGAGTAACATGCAAACTCCTTCTAGTCTAGCAATAGGTGCAAAGGTTTCACCATAATAAATACCTTCTTCTTGTGCATATCCCTTGCAAACAAGTCTTGCTTTATTTCTTATAACTTATCCATTCTCATTCAGCTTATTTATGAAAATCTACTTAGTACCAATAACATTTTTATCTTTCGGTCTAGGTACTAATGTCCATGTCTTATTATTTTCAATTTTTTCAATCTCTTCATTCATAGCATTTATCCATTCCTCATTCTCAAGTGCAACCTTAACATTCTTAGGTTCAAAATCACAAACTAAACATGTGTTTTGTCTTAACTTACTTCTTGCCAACATGCCTTCTTG
Organism: Chamaecyparis obtusa; assembly: GCA_027943335.1. Classification (NCBI taxonomy): domain Eukaryota; kingdom Viridiplantae; phylum Streptophyta; class Pinopsida; order Cupressales; family Cupressaceae; genus Chamaecyparis; species Chamaecyparis obtusa. Next base: position 134,398 of record BSBK01013516.1, on the reverse strand, counting down.
CTTATGTCCAACGATTTGATTCCCTTGATGGTGTCTTCTGACAAATCTTTCTAGCACTTGATCTCTTCTTTGTTCTTCACTTTGTTCGGGTTCATTTCTTTGCTCGGTAGCTTCTTCCCGATTCTTGGTATCCATTTGTTGTTCCATGGTGTCATTTTCCTGATGCTCGGTTGGCTTAGCCTGTGGCTTTAGTAGGTACTTTGGATGTTCAATATAAGTAAATCTACCATATTCTTCTAGCTCCTTCTTATTTTCTACATCATTCTTATTAGAAAACTCATCAACTCTAACATTAGCACTTTCAATCATCTTATTAGTAACCTTATTCAAACATTTGTAAGCTTTACTCTTAGTAGAATATCCAAGAAATATTCCTTCATCACCTTTAGAGTCAAATTTCCCATTCCTATTATCTTTTAGAATAAAACATTTGCTACCAAAATTTTTGAAGTAACTTACACTCGGTGTGTATCCAAACCATAACTCATAAGGTGGCTTGTTTGTGTCTTTCTTTAGTTGAACTCAGTTCAGGACATATAAAGTTGTGCTAATTGATTCTCTCCAATACATCTGTGCAATATTTTTATCAATCATTATTGTTCTTGCACAATCAATAATAGATCTATTTGTCCTTTCAACAATTCCATTCTGTTATGGTGTTCTAGGTGCAGAAACTTGTCTTTTGATGCCATGCTCATTACAATAGTTAGTGAATTCATAAAAAATAAACTCACCTCCTCCATTAGACCTTAAGCATTTCAATTATTTTCCAGTTTCTTTTTCAACTTTATCCTTGTACCATCTAAACATTTTGAATGCCTCAGATTTCTCTTTTAAAAACATGACAATCATCAATCTAGTATAGTCATCAACAAATAGAATAAAGTATCTATCACCATAATAGCTTTGAGTTCTCATGGGACCACATAGTTCGATGTGAACTAACTCCAATATTCTTTTTGTTGAATGGTATTTACTTTTAAAACTAGATTTTTTCATCTTTCCTTTCTGACATTGATGGCACATAACATGATCAGGTTTAGTTAAGCTAGGCAGACCTCTAACTTTTCTCTTTTTGCTGATCTTAATCATGTTATCAAAATTTACATGACATAACATTTATTCCATAACCATGCATCTTCATTTTTCACTAGTAAACAAGAAGTCTCAACATTGTCAAGATAAAATAAGTTACCTTTTGATTGTCCTCCTATTTTGACAAGCTTTCCACTTTCATCATAGATTCTCACCTTCTTGCTTTCAAATGCCACTCAGTGTCCTGAATTGTTAAGCTGTGCTACAATTAGCAAATTGTAATTCAGTCCTTTTACCCAATAAGCATTATCACATATGATTCTATCATTTATCAATAAAGATCATTTTCCATTAACCATGCAAGGTGTGTCATTACCCATTTTTACTGATCCTCCATTATAATGCTCAAGATGATCAAAATTACCTTCATCACCAGTCATGTGATGTTTATAGCCACTATCAATGATCCAAGTATCATTTTTACTAACTTTAGAAATAAGTGTTGTTTCTACATACCTTTCCTCCTCTTCAAAATCATCTTTCATTGCAACAAACACCACCTCAATATCATCATCTATGTCAGTTTCAGTGTCTTCATCTTGTTCAGCAATGTAACATACCTTTTTACCTTTATCTTTGTGGTCTCAGTTGTCTCTTTTATACTGTCAGTTGTCTCTATTATACATTTAGTTATCTATGTTATATTGTTGGTTGTCTCTATTATTTCCTCTTCCATAACTTCCACCTCTGGATTTGTCTTTTTCTTTCTCATCTTCTTTCCTGTTCGGGTATCTAGCAGCAATATGGCCAACTTCTTTACAATTAAAATAAGCTAAAGGTAATTTTCCCTTATACCTTCCTTTACCTTTCTGCAGTCTCTGGGCCATGAGTGCTTCAAGTTCATGAAGCCCATCATCAGTATTACTATCACTTTCATTCATTATATTGTGCTTATTACTAGATTTACCAATCTTAAGAGAAGACACAAAAGAAGACTTAACAGATGGTGCAACACTTTTTTCTTAATTGTTTAGCTCAAAAGTAGTTAACTTTCCAATCGGACTATTGAGAGTAAGAGTGCTATTAGGTGCAGACATCATTTCATGAATAGAAAATATTCTAATTGCATAGATAGGAAAAATTATTCTCAAAATTTTACTTACCACAATATCCTCCTCAATGATACCACCAGCTCCACGAATAGCATTGACTACCTCTTTAATTCGGTTTGAATACTGTAATACCCCAAAATTGGCACCTAATAAATTCAATCAATTTTACATCTTCAAAGTCCCACTTTGCAAGGCAATTTTCTCTCTCCTACCTAACTTAATTCGACTTGATGTCAATTGCAAAAACCCTAAATTGCATTAATCAAATATTATAATTAATTCCTAAAGTCTTCGACTTTTATTAGCTAAATTACCCCTATGATAAATCAATTTAATTCTAAAGTCCTAAGTACTTTAAATTAAATTAAACTCACCCCTTTAGCTAAATACCCATAAAAGGAATTAATAAATTACTTGGTTATTCGAATGGATTATCATATTTGCATTTAATAAATCAAATATTCAAAGAGTCACCCATGTGGAAATAATCCATTTCTTTAATTAAGTAATTATCTAATATTTGTCTTTTTCTCCTCCATTGGAAATAAAGAGTCCATCATTTCAAATCAAGAAACTCTTCACTCCTCTTCCAAGCTTGCCTATATCTTGAACCTCATTCTTCATTCGAAAAAAGGAGCAATTTTGAGAGTAACTAAACTATAGCAATTTTTTGTCTCAATTTCATTCTTTCAAGATTTCATTGCATATTTAGATTAATTTCATCTAGTTTAATATTGCATCTTCATTGTAATTAGTTTTCTTACTTGCTCTTAACTTAATCTCATCTTTATTTCAAGCTCTTTAGACTAAACTCTCATCTTCATATTTCTTTCAAGCTCTTAGATTAATTGCACTTCATTCTAGATTAATTTCAATTTGATTATTTTCATAAGCTTTCAAATCCTCCATTGTAGTACCGGTCTAATGGTTGTTGGGCTTTCGTTCTGAGAGTAAATCAAACACCCCATCTACATAGGAGGCAATAGGTCACTTCACCATGAACTTTGAATTGAGTAATCAATACTCTCTTTCGTAATTCGATTGTGTGAGTAATGATTATGTTGTGTGTGTAGTTGGATTAGAGGTCCACATTCAACCACATACATTTTGGCACCCACCGTGGGGTAGAAAAGATCAATTTCTTGCCTCATTCTTGATTTTTTCTAATAGGAAATTTGAGCTTTGTCATGCGTTCGTACTTTATATGTACGAATTCACATGCGAGAATCTAGAGCATACCATGTGAAGTTTCACTCTCAGTAGCACTCTCTCACGTGAACTTTCACATCCTCGTGCAGCACCGTGTGTTTTCTCGCGCACTGTGGAGTACTTCCTCACACGAGATTTGGATCCAATTTTTAAAAATTTTCTAGTCTCTATGTTTTCTGTTCTAGATTTCTGACAATTTATGTTTGCTATTAAATTCCATTTTTCTATTCTTTCCATAGCATAACATTTTTCTGCAGGATGTTTTTCGAAGAATATAAAACATGCTAATGGTTTGATTGGAGGACGATAGTCAAAGATCTCATAAAATGTTGTGTTTATTTCTTGCTTTCATTCACATAGCCTAATTAGGGCTCCGTTAAAATTTCTTGAGACTTTTGATAGTGGGTAGGGAATTCGGCTCTTCATTACATGGAGGTGATGACCATGAATGAACCTGAAAACCCAATGATCCTACTAATATGATAGATTCTTGGGGAAGCGGGGAAAGGTAGTGAATCTTTAACACTTCTACTTGCCAGGGGATTATGCTATTCTCTCTTTGAGAGAACCAAAAACCCAAAAGCTTGTAGATTTGGTGAAGTGAAGCTAACTCAGTGATGAACTTGCTTGATGTGTTTGGGTGAAGTGATGAGGTAGAGAAGTATGCTCTTCTCTCTTTGAGAGAAACAAAAAATCAAACCCTCAGATCTAAGCCAAGTTGTGTCACCGTTAGAGGGCCTGCCAGAAGTTGAACCTCCAGGAATGACCCAAGTGAGTACGCACCTTTCACTGGTGATTCCACCTCAATTTAATAAAGAATTCTTTGTTGAGTCTAAAGACTCCAAATCCATATTAGCTTCCTTCTCATGATTTCAACTATCATCTTGAGAAGCCCTTGTTTGTTGCACTGAGCGGCGCTACTCCTAGCCCTGCTTGCAGGGGTGTACGACTTTCAAGTGTCAATGTGGCTATGAGGCCTCAACCCTATATTAGGGGCACCAAAGGTTAGTATGAATGGAAGCCTATTAAAAAGTTTCCTTAGCTAGTGGCCTACCCGGTTCACCTCCGAAAGGAGGCATAATCTTTGCATAGGGAGGGGGAAGAATCTCTCCCGTAGATTCCCACCATAGCCATACACCTGGATGCTTGAAGGTGGTATAGGACACTAGCCCCTACCACAAGGGTAACCTTTGAACATATACTATTGAGTCCTTGGAAATGCAAAAAACATGGGCACCCTCTAGGGGGTGACACGGCTGTGTGAGGTGCACGTATGCGCATAAGAAGTGGGGAAAAGGTTTTGTCTTCTCACCATTTTTTTTGGTAGGGATAGCTATGTGTTTGTTATCGAGTCTTAAACATTGTCTAATCATGATAAAAAAAGACTCCCCTGATACTATCAAGTTGCTTTGTCCTTGATAGGTCTATTAACGACTACTTCTTGTATCACAACTGCTTGATCTAAACCTTTGTGTCTTTAAATGAATGCTTGAAACATCAAAATGAGATTGTTGACTAAACTATTCTTCAAACTTGTTAGGAAACTAGATTTTCTATCAGACATCAATTCAGGCTGTATCTTAGAATTCAACTTTTACCTCGAAAACTATGTCGAACTGTCAGACTTTGGATTTTTTCCTGCGTGAAGTTTCACTTTTCAGAGCACTTTCTCACGTGAGACTTTGTTCTTTTGTGTGAGGTTCGGTGTTTTCTTGTGCGAAAATGTAGCCCAATTTTCAAAAATAGAGACTAAATTCCCATTGACTGGTCAAACTTTTTCCTGATCTTCCTTTTGTCTGAGGTTTGTTTTTCTATTTTCCTATCATTCACTGTTAGAAACTGGTTGTCTCAAGTTAGGAATCGATTGATCTTTGCTTTGACTCATGTTGTCTCTCATTGGTTTACCTTATCTCTTTATGCCTTTTGTATCTCATGTTGCAATAGTCTTATCTTGGCTGTTCTAGCCCCCTCTCTTGATGATTTGTACCAAGTCCATCTCGCATCTTAGTTGTCCTAGCCATTTATCTCCTTTTCATTATCTTAGAGATAGAGTCTAGCATTATCCCAAGTCTTCTCTCATCACATCTTCATCTATGATTGTCACAACTAGAAGTGGCAAGACTTATCCCATTCAAAATATTGGTCAAGGTAGAAGTGAACCTCCTAATCAAGAAATAGATCATCCTGAATTTGTCATGAAATCTAAACTTTGTGAGAGGTCCTTGAGTTCCTCATTGAGTACTTCAAAAGATAGACTATCTCAACCATCACCTCTAGTGTTTCAAGAGTTTTTTAACCCATTGTTTGAAGCGCAACCTAGTTTCTCATTTCAAGAGAAAGACAAATCATTCTTCCAAGACAACTCATTGTTTTGTAACTTTGGAAGACCACTCCTTCGAATGGCTCCTATCATTGAATCTATTGATAATGCTCATGATATCTTCCCGCCTAAATTTATTAAATATTTTGACCCTATTCATTCACCAAAAATTACCTTATCTACACCTCATTGACATCATTCATATCACCTTAATGAGGCTTCAATTGCTGCACTGTCCCACACCAACAAGATGGGAGATCTGTTTGATTTCCAATTGGGCAAGTACAATCACACTTTTGATTAATCTCAAAACAATCAATATCATGGTCAATCCTCTAATGACCCACATCATGCTCAACCTCAGAATGAGTAGCCTCATGGTCAATCTCAACATGACCAAAATCAATCCCACATTGATGATCAATCTCGAAAAAAACCTCAAGACAAGAAACAACCTGCATATTTCTATCGCCCTCCTCCATTCGATCAAAACCAAGATGATCAGAAATAAGATCAAATTCTGAGCATTTATGAGATCCTTGGGAATGAAAATGATGTGATAACTCAACATGATATAAATACTTCCAAAGCTAATAAGAGTCTTGTTAAAATGATGGAGATCCTTCTCCTATAGGAGAAAGAAAAATACTTCCTTGAGTTAGCTAAACAAGGGGCCAAGTTACCCCCAAGCTATCAAGTTGAAACACTCATAGCCAAGGAAGAAGAAATTGAGACCGCAAAGTTGCAAAAGATGGTTCGAGACATGCAAGATCAAATTAGTCAACTTGTGAAGAATAAGGACAAACCTACTCAACAATTCACCATGGAAAGTATTTGTCCTTTCCCCTTTGATAGAAGTCTACATATGCCACCTTTTCTTAGAGGTGTAGAGCTTCTTAAATATGAAAAATACTTGGGTGCAATTGATCCCCAAGATCACTTAAGGGAGTTTGACACATTATCTATGGAATTCATGCATGATCAAACATATCTTATGCACTTATTTCCTCATAGTTTGGGTGGACCCGCGATGGAATGGTTTTCTAGATTGCCTACTGGCATTAAGAATTTTGACAAAATGGCTAATCTATTTCTCCAACATTACTCACATAATATTCAGCATCTGGTCAACATCTGGGACCTTTTCAATTTAAAACAATGACATGGAGAATCTTTCCTAACATTCCTCCAAAGGTGGAGACAATTATGTACAAGGTGTCCTCACAAGCTACCAAAGTCTGAGAGACTCAACATTTTCTTAGACAATCTTGTCACAGACTTCAGCTACCAAGTGCAATTACAAGGTCCTCTAACTTTTGATAGCATGATCAAACAAGCGGTGCGAATAGAGGCCTTTATGATCAAGAAAGATGAATTGACTTTGAGTAAAGACAACAAGCAGGGATCTTCAAACTCAAATAAGGATAAAGGGAAGTTTGTTAACAAGAATAGAGACATTCTAAATGATGGAGTGGTCAACAATGTGACCTTGAAATTGGCTAAGTCTATTTTTAATCTCTCTTCCACCATACAAGAAGTTAAAGTGGTTGAAAAGCCTGTGGTGGAAAATCAGCAACCTTCAAGGTTTTCTAGAAACAAACCTTGGGCATCTCGACCCAAGCACAAATTCACTTTCTTGGGAGAACCACTTGATGTGGTCTATAAAAATCTTGTGTAGAATCAGATTCTTACTCCTTTGGAAAAGCATCTGTATGACCCACAACCATGACCTCATTAGTGGAATGACAATGCTTATTGTGACTATCACCAGAATAAGGGTCATAAGACTTCTACTTGTCTTCAGCTGAAACACAAGGTCCAAGATTTGATTGATAGTGGTGACATTATTGTGGATGACCATAACAAGAATTCAGACCATCAAGCATTTAAGGATCACTTCCCTCGTCATGAGAAGGGTGAGTCTTCAAACACCAAGAATACCAATGCTAAAGTTAATTACACATACACTAATGATGACAATGTTATTGGTATGATCAAACTTGTTGAGATAGAGTACTACGATGTGATTACTATTAAGGGGAGTGGCAATGCTCCCAAACCTAAGACTCCTTTCATCTTGCATAGTTTTGTGTCTCATTCATCTGAATCTTAACAACCTCAAGACTATGCTAATGTTGTCACTCGATCATGTGGAAGAGTTGTTTTGAAAGGTACTAATACTTCTACATCGGCTCTAAAGAAAAATGTGGATAAGGGTCCCGATACTTCTACATCCGCTCTGAAGCAAAATGTGGATAAGGGTCCCGATACTTCTACATCCACTCTGAAACAAACTATGGGTAAGACTATTGTTGGCCCTACCAAAAAGAACATGAAATCTATTCCTACATCTAGCTCATCTAGTTATAGCATCTTAGATCAACTCCAGCAAACCAATGTTTAGATTACCATTTTTGAGTTGTTGAAGATCTCACCTGCTCATAGGCAGATTTTGGATAAAGCCCTTGCCGAGGCAAATGTTCCCAAGGATCTTGATCTCAACTGGTTCCAATCTATGGTGGGTCATTTGACCTTACCTCACTATCTATCCTTCTTTGAAGAAGATAATAGGTCCTAAACATGTCTGCCAAGTGCTCATAGATAATGGTGCTAGTCTTAATATCTATTCCGCTAAGTTGCTTACTCAACTAGGATATGATGAGAATTGTGTAGACTCCCACAAAAAGATTACCATCAAATCTTATGATGAGGAAGAATGCAAGTCCCAAGGTTTAGTTGTGCTACCTATCCACATAGGACTTGTTGAGAGAGATGTCACTTTTCAAGTTCTTGACATTCTTCTTGCCTACAATATCTTGTTGGGTAGGCCTTGGATTCATGAGATGCAGGTTGTTCCATCTACGTATCACCAATGCATTAAGTTTCCATTCCATGGGGTGGAAGTCACTATGCTTGCTAATACCAATTACTCTTGCAACACTCTTGCACAATCTGTAGATAGCTTTGTTTCAGCAAATAGAGAATCCACTGAGTTTTATGATGCTAAGCTGAAAGAAATGGAACAAACTTTGAGACTTAAGGATATAGGCATGGGAGAATATTGAATTGAACCTATGCTATCACTTTCTACTCTACCTCCATCTTCATGCTCTTATGGGAGACCTTTTGAGAATAATAAACCTAGAAATTGGATCTATAAGGGAAAAGAAATAGCTAAAACAACTACTCCTCCAAACTTAGAACAAGAGCCATATAGTGAGGCCTTCAAGATCATGAAGCACTTCAGCTATAAGGGGAGTGGTCCTATAGGAAGGAATGACAATGGTTTGTTGAAGCCCATTGAAGCTACAAGTTGTAGCACAAAGGATACCACTGGCTTAGGTTTCAAGAAGATCCCCTTTCATTTAGGGATTAACAAGTTTGTGCTGGAACCTAAACTTGAACTTGAATAAGAAATTGAAGATGCCACTCCAGAGGTAAATCTAGAGGCCAGCTCTGATGAAGAGACATTTCCATATCCTATTCCTCTGGATCTTGCGACACTCTTTGCAGAACCTAATGAGCCTATCATACCTATCCATATGGTAGAAACTGATACTGATACTGATACTGATTTTGATAAAGCTTCTTCAGTGCATCAATTCACATATGAGGAATGGAAAGCAACAATGAATGATGATCCCAATTTTCTAGGTGAACAATATAGGCTGCCACATTTTCAAAAGTATCTTGAACAAGAACAACTCCAAAAAACCATTAATGCCACAAGGAATGAAGATGAGTCAAGTGATACTACTAGTACTAATGAAATTCCCACATCAAGTACTGACTCACATGAATATGAGTTTGAATCTTTGTCTGATGCTACTTATGATGTAGACATAGATATTTTTCACATGTATGAAAGACTCCTCGAAGTAGGTGAAGGGTCTAGCATTAGGTTGCATGAATTAGATGCCACTGGTGTTAACTTGTCCTCTACTTTCGATGTAAGGTCTTATAGGGATTCAAATGCTCATTTGGATGAGATCGCTCTAGGTCTTGACTTTCTCATCCATGCTTTTGATGGTTATACAGTGAATGCAATTGAACTAGTCACTACTTCCCTTTCACTCTGTCGTCCCGATCTGATAAACTATAACTCCCCTTCCACATCCAATGAAGTCCTAATGTTTTAGAATGATTATGATCTATCCTGTTACCTCCATGCTATTGAGCCTATGATGTCCTCCACCAGTGAAAGTAGTGTCAGCATGACAGAGGTGGATATCAAGTATCTTAGTCAAAAAATTAAAAGAAGAAAAAATAGATGGTCTGATTGGTGAAAACCACTTTGTGGTAGTATCAGAGCCAAAAATAGTAAAAATAAAAGATGTATTTGAGGGTAAAAACCTCTCTGAGGTACCCAAGGATGAGATACTTGATACACTTCCAAGCCAATTTCAAGAGAGGTCATCAGTATTGATTGAGCCGACACAGCCAATAAATTTGGGTACAGAGGCTACTCCATAGATTATTCATCTAGAACAATCATTGTCTACCAAAGAAAAAGAAGAGTTCACTAGCTTCTTTTAGAGCAAGAAAATAAACTTTGCATGGACCTGCTTCGACATGCCTGGATTAGACCCCAATCTAATCATGCACCATTTGTCCATTGCACCAGGTATCAAACCTGTTAAACAGAAGCTATGAAAGATGCATCCACACGTAGCACTTTTGGTCAAAGCAGAGCTAGAAAAGCTTCTTAAGGCTGGTTTCATAAGAACTATTGACTATGTAGAATGGATTTCAAACATTGCTCTAGTCACTAAACATGATAAATCCATTCGTGTGTGTACAGATTTCTGGGATCTCAATAAGGCATGTCCAAAAGATGACTTCCCATTGCCTAATATTGATATGATAGTAGATATGACAACATGATATGAGATGTATTCCTTGATGGATGGATTTTATGGCTATAATCAAATAAAAATTGTGCCAAAACATCAAGAAAATACCACTTTCACATGTGCCTGGGGAACCTTTTGCTGGAATGTCATGCCTTTTGGACTTAAGAATGTTGGAGCAACATATTAGAGAGCTGTCACTACCATTTTCCATGATATGATGCATAAAACAATTGAAGATTATGTGGATGATACTTTAGCCAAAAGCATGTAGTGAAGAACTCATCTCATAGATTTGGGTCCCATACTTGACCGCATGGAACAATTTAGTCTCAGACTTAATCCCAAAAAATGTGCATTCAGTGTTACTTCTGGGAAACTCTTGGGTTATATTATTTCAGCTAAAGGCATAGAAGTTGATCCTGAAAAAGTTCAAGCTATTATGGACATGCCTCCACCTAAGAACATCAGTCAAATGAGAGGATTATAGGGAAGACTACAATCTATCTGGCATTTGATTTCACAGTTGGCTGACAAGTCACAACCATTTACCAAAACCTTGCATAAGGGTGTGACCTATGAATGGAATGAAGAATGTGATAGGGGACTCACTCAGATTAAATAGTATCTTGCTAATCCACCTATTTTGATGCCTCCTATTCATGGGAAGCCATTCATACTATACATCTCAACAATGAACACATCTTTGGATGCTCTCCTAACTCAAGAAGATCAAAACAACAAAGAGAGAGCCATATATTATATTAGCAGAACATTGGTTTCTTATGAAATGAACCATTCTATCATTGAGAAGGCTTGTTTAGCAGTGGTATTTTCTTCTTAAAAGTTGTGGCATTACATGCTAGCTCATACTACAAGGCTTATTGCAAAAATTGATCCACTAAAATACCTATTGAGCAAGGCTGCCCTCATAGGTAGATTAGCAAAATGGGTGATGATACTTAGTGAATTTCACATTGAGTATGTGGAAAGATAAGCTATTAAAGGACAAGCCATTACTAATCAGTTGGCAGAGGCTCCTTTGAAAGATCACCAGCCTTTGAGTATTGAATTCCCAGATGAATCCATCATGCTTCTCACACATTAATCTTGGAGCATGTTCTTTGATGGATCATTCACTTAGCAAGGATTAGGTGTAAGCATTATGTTTATAACACCTCAAAGATACTCATTACCCAAAGCTTACAAATTATTATTTCCCTGCACAAACAAAATTGTTGAATATGAAGCTCTCATGAATGGTATGAAGATAGCCCTTGAATGGTGTGTGGATGAGCTCAAGGTCTTTGGAGACTCTCAGTTAATCATCAACCAAGTCAATGATGTCTACCAAACAAAAGATGACAAGCTAGTACCCTACAAAAGAATGGTGGATGATCTCAAATAGTATTTTGCACACATTTCCTTCCAGCAAATTCTAGGGGTAGACAATAAAGCAGCTGATGCTATGGCCACTCTTGCTTCAATGTTACAAATGCCAAAAAATGACTTTAGACACGAATTCCTGGTGGAGGCATTACACTACCCTGCCTATGATATTCCTGAATCTAGGATTATCTGTTTAGTCATTGGAAATGATTCATCCCACTACCACCATATCTATTCCTACCTTCATGATGAGATCATTCCAAACACCTATACCTAAAATTAAAAGCATCACCTAATTCATACTGCTTCACGGTTTGTCCTCATAGCAAATGACTTGTATAGACGGGGTCTAGATGGTACCCTCCTTAGGTGTCTAGAACTCGATGAGTCCAAATGTGTGCTAGATGAGGTACACAAAGGTATTTGTGGGTCTTATTTGAGTGGTATGACATTAGCTCATAAACTTATTAGATCTGGTTACTACTGGACGGACATGGAGAAATAAGCTATTCAATATGCCAAGACTTGCAAACAATGCCAATTTTAAGGGAATTTGATTCATGCTCTTGCTAAAGAGCTTAGTCCTCTCATTAGTTTTTGGCCATTTCAAAAATGGGCCTTTGATTTGGTAGGTCAGATACATCCTTCTTCTTCAAGAGGACATAAGTTTATCATCACAGCTACTGATTATTTTACCAAGTGGGTTGAGGTAGTGCCTCTAGCTATAGCTGATGGCAAGTTTGTGGCTATGTTTATACTAAACTATATCATTTGTAGATATGGTACTGTACCCTCATCCATTATCACTGACAATGGGGGACAATTCAAAAATAAGGACCTAACAGACTTATGCACCAAGTTCAAGATTATTCAGCATTGGTCATCTATCTATTATCCTCAGGTTAATGGACAAGCAGAAGCTTCTAATAAGACAATTCTCAAAATCTTGCACCGAATAGTTCATAAATCTAGTAGAGTTGGCATCTCCAGATTAATCTGGCTTTGTGGGCCTATAGAACAAGTATTCAAACACCAACGGGGGCTATTCCCTTTGCCTTGGTTTATGGAGCAGATGCAGTATTACCTATTGAGGTTGAGATTCCTACATTACAAATCTCTCTGAGGGGCCTCATCACTGATGAAGAAAATAGAATATCCTGACTTCAAGAGCTTGAGTTACTTGATGAACATTGGAAGGTGGCGTTCGATCATCTAAGAGCATACCAAAAGAGGATGTCCAAAGCCTACAATAAGAAAGTCAGACAAAGAGAATTCCAAGTGGGTGATCTCGTCCTCAGAGAGAACCCCAAGAATCAGTAGTAGCGAGTCCAGAAAGGGAAATTTGAACCAAACTGGCTTGGTCTGTATGTCATTACTATAGCATTTGGGTCTGGCGCCTATCGACTCTCCACCACTGAAGGAGAACAGCTCAAAGAGCCTATCAACACTCTTCACTTGAAGAAATTCTATAGATGAGGCATTCTCTATGTGCTCATGTACATACTTATTGGTCTTGAAAAAATAAAAAATAATGGTATATTGCAAAAAAATCCTAAAAATTGCAAAATGTCTTGAAAATTGTGAAATGTCCTTAAAAAAATGATCATCTTAGTGAAAACCTAGTAAATAGGCGCTTTGATGTATCTATTATCTTGGTGAAAACCTGGTAAACAAACACCTTGATAATAATAAAAAATATATAGAAAATTTGAAAAAATACAAAAAAAATCAAAAAATTAGAAATACAAAAAAATACAAAAAATAAAAAATACAAAAAAAATAAAAAAGAGAAAAGTACAAAAAAATTGAAAAAGAAGAAAAATGTGCCATCGATGAAAACTTGGCAAACAGGCGTCATGGTAGCAAAAATAGAATCTCTGCCAAGATGGTGAAAACCTGGTAAATAGGCACCTCTTCTTTCCTGAAGCTATATCTCATCTCAGTGTTGCTTGGCTCTTAGTTTCCTGCTTTAGTTTCCTTGCATTCCCGCTTTAGTTTTCTTTCCTACTTTCCTGCTTTCGTTTGTTTCCTGCTTTAGTCTGTTTCCTGCTTTAGTTTTCTAGCTCATGCACTTGCTTTCAGTTGTCTTTGAGATTTTCCTCAACCCTTCATGGATTGGAACTGGTTCACACTTGGGGGCACCTTCCTGGTCTAGGGGGGCATTGTCCTACTGCTTTCAGAAGTTTTTGTTCATGCATCAGTCACCAGCAATTCTCCCTGCGTCTGCCTGTTGATGCCTAGCTACTTTTGAGATTTCTCTCCTTGAGGATCTCTCATGTATTGGTCACCATTGGTTCTCACTTTGCCTGCCTACTGATATCTAGCTCTCACTCGAACCCTCTCTTTTGGGATCTCTTCCTTACATTAGTCACCAGTGGTTCTCACTGCATCTGCCTACTGATGTTTCGCTTGTGCTTTATTCTCTCTTTCAAGAATCTTCCTTGTATCGGTCACCAGTGGTTCTCACTACATCCACCTGCTAATACTTGATCCACACTCTGATATCTTCTTGAGACTTCATCTCTTGCGATAGTCACCAGTGGTTCTCACTATGTCTACCTATTGTCGCTATCCCATTGAGACTTCGAATGTTGTATGCTTCTGATTCGACTTCAATCCACTTAAACACAAACATAAACTAAAACTAAAACTAAATTTATGTTCCTTTGAAGCATGTTGAGCTTTTCCTTTGCTTGTTTGTTTTTTTTCTTTATCATTTCCCCTCGAGTGAATTTAAGACATCTTTCTTGACTAAGAAACGTGAAGACTAGGGGCATGATCTTTTCTTGGCTTTCTGTTTGCTGGTTTAGTTCCAATGATCCAATGAATCTACATAAGAGGGGTGTCCATCTATAAGAGCCTCCATCTCGTATTGGATGGCCATGTGTACCTTGACTCCTTTTATATGGACACTTTGGTGAGGTTAGTTCTTCTCCTTGTCTATTTTGAGTGACTTCTTTCTGCTACAAGTAAAATCACTAATGCTTGTCCTGCTAAGTGAATGTAAGGGTCACTACGAGAAATATTTGGCAAAAGAAGGAACTCTCACATGTTTGGTGTGTTTGTTCACAAGCAACATTCAGGTCATTCTAGCAATTATGCTTTGATGCTTATGTTGACTTGCTAAATCAAAAAGAATAGGTGTTCAGGTCATTCTGGCTTCTTGTGCCTTAATGCTCACACCTCATTCTGACAAATCTAAGACTTATGTCATATTCATATTCTCAATGTTAGTGAGGATTGTATGGCATCTTGTGATCATCCCATGCCTAAATGAACTTGATGATGATAGAAATGGTGAGTCCAACAACCAAGTCCTAGGGTTTGCATTTTCATTCTAGGCTTATATTTAGCTTAGGCTTGCATCTTTCATGCTAAGCTT
The DNA here is from genome assembly GCA_027943335.1 of Chamaecyparis obtusa. Taxonomy (NCBI): domain Eukaryota; kingdom Viridiplantae; phylum Streptophyta; class Pinopsida; order Cupressales; family Cupressaceae; genus Chamaecyparis; species Chamaecyparis obtusa. Next base: position 119,101 of record BSBK01013516.1, on the reverse strand, counting down.
GCATTTGAGATAATATCTCAGTGCTCTCTTGATTGCTTTATGTTCATCGACGGTTCTTCTCTTTCATCTTGGATTCATCTTGGCTACACAAGTGTCTGGTCCTCACTCTCGATCTTTGAAACATATTCTTTTTTATTAGTACCTGTCATATATTGTGACAATCCTACATGAGATGATTAGTACCATATACATTACATATCCATTGCATTTTCATTGCATTTCATTTACATTCATAAACTCATTTCCATCCATTCATTTTCATCTATATATACATGTGCATCCACTATAAGCATAACTCAAATCATACATTACACATATGCATACATTCTATCCATCTATCACTGCATTTCACATTGCATTATCATAAAAATAAAACATGTGCATATTCATATTCATAAAAGTAAACATGTGCATTTCATACATATCTATCCATACATCTAAAGCATATAAGAATGCATCTCATAAAATATCAACATCAAAGTAATATATCAAAGTATGATGATATCAAAATGTTGATCTCGTATATATATATCTCGATCCAATGTCATGTACAAAAGAGAAGGGTTCTACTTGAGCATAGTATCAAAAATGGGCTACAATACATGGATATCAAAATGTGCTAACTCTTCCCATCACCACCTAGAGGAGGTGGTGGCAATGGTCTCTGTGGAAGGGGCATCAACCACTGTGGAGGTGCCTGCTATGGGGGTGCCTGTGGTGTTGCCTGTGGAGGTGCTGGTGGAGATGCCTGTGGAGCTCCAGTGTACTCAGAAAATGGTGGCACCTACTCTACTAGATCCGAAATGACTCCATAATAAGCTGCATAATAATAAGCTACCTGAGCAGCCTCATATCTCGTCTCGATCCTTGACCGTGCTAGCTCCTCTCATAGCTGCCTAATCTTGACATCTCTATTAGCTACATGGGTCTCGTCTCTGATGACTCAGGTATGGTAGTCATCTCACTCCCGCTAGACCTACCTCACTCTCTTATGACTCTTCCTGAGAGCCTCCTGCAACTGTGGTGTCCCTACTCCTATCAGAATATCAGGCATATCAGTGTCATCATCTGGAGGAGTCTGCTACAATGTATCTCCTGTCCGCTACCTAGTGGACCTCTGCTGGGGCCCACTAATCCCAGCTCCTCCATCTAAGCCCATGGTCCTGGCGGGGATGCTAGTCTATCTAGATCTTGGCCTCAACACTCTCTATTGCTATCCCTGTGGCCCCTGATGTGCAACCTACTGCTGTGCAGGCTGCTGAACTGGAACCTGCAGAGTCAGTACCTACTATTGCTGCTACACTCCTATACTGATAGGGTTCATGAATCTAGGATGAGGTCACACTAACAAATGGTCTCTATATGTAGGTGTCACCCCTATATTGGTTACATCCACCATGTAGTCCCATCGTGCAGCCGGTATGCGTGCCTCTATCGCACATCACCCTCGCTCAAGTCTCATGTGCCACCCCTTCTCATTGGCGAAGTGGGCATAGGGGAAGTACTCATGTGAAATATCCTACTACCTACCAAACTGGCACAAGACACATGTGACAAGAAAGTGCTCAATGATAGTAACACTATGTCCAATCAGTGGATGCAAGACAAACATGAAAGAAAGCTCTCGATGAGCATCAGCCCAGGGCTCAGTGGCAACCCAAGGTCTCTAGAAAATAGCTGCCCTATCATCTAGCTATCCTCACCACTGCTCCATCTTACCCAGAAAAGGCTGAGTCATCGGACCTATGTAGCTATATATGTAAGGCTCCAGTGCCTGTCGTGTATCATGGAATATAGGCCTCCAAATAGGGAGATGCTCTCAAGCCCAGATCTATAAGACAAAGAAACCTGTTGCCATCATCCTCACACTATGATACGCAATCTCATGAAGCTCATGGTACATTTATGTGAGCATACACTTGCCCCATCTGAATCTAACTGCTGGTCTGGCCAACATCCTCTGTAGCATCGTCCCCCAGCCACACTCTAAACCATGCTGACCTTAATCTGGAACAAGGTAGTAGCTGAGAAACATAGCAAGAACAACAGCTAATGGATGAGCGCCACTATGTCTACAAATCAAATCCTCCCAAGAGATAGCTCGGTCCATCACTAGATCATCTCAGAAGATCATCCTCAATGCTACTGTACTCTACCTCGATTGTGTATCATACTCTACTCAAGTACCATGGATGGGTATCTGCAAGATCCTATATATATCCTCGGGAGTCATAGTCATTTCCCCCATCAAAAAATGGAAGGTGTTCATCTCCAAATGGAAATGCTCTACAAGTGCACCAAGAAGACTGTGGTTTACCCTAATGTCAGGTAGATCACGCAGGTATCCTAGATCAAATCCCTCCATGTGAGCACTCTCTACATCCATTAGTCTCTGAACTAATGTAGTGATCACTGGATGATGTGACGTGAAGGCAACGTTGGGGAAGTCAACCTACAAAGCAAGCAATGACATTGGATTAGTATCTCAACATGATGGTTTTCAAAAAAACAACAATAAATGCAATAAGGCATCTACCCTAGACATGACTCTGCAATGCTCTACTTGGCTGATTTTATGCAAATTCAACAAATTTTGGCAAAAATAGTTCAACACTGCAGCAACTTTTTAAGCGAGGAAACTATTCTTTTGTGCAAGAAAGGACTTGTTCTTGCGCGAGCAAGAGAAATTACGCATGAGACCAACTTTTAGCTCACGTGAGCTTCTAGATAGACACCATGCAAAGGTACCCTACCTAATGCAAGGAAACCACTTCCTCATGTGAAAGGCGATCTAGGCCGGCATGAGAAAACTACTTGCGCGAGATTGGAAGAACATGTCCTAAACTAACTTAGATCTACCCTAAATTGACCTAGAAAGTAGTACAAATCAAAATGCAAGGAGGTTTATCGACTACTTATAGGTGTGTCATACTCTAGTGGCTAGGTGTGTCATTGGGAGTGCTCAAATTGATGCACATACAATGGAAGACCCTCCATTTCTCTCTCAAAGCTCAAAATTAGCAAGAAGACAAAAGTGAATAATGAATTGAAAATGACCCCTCTGGGCCTTATATAGCTTTTGACCTAATTTTCAAAAGAGCTCCATTTTGCACAAAAAATGCACCCTTGGCTAAATCAACTGCTTTGAATCCATTTTCAAGATTGAAATTAAAATTTGACATCTCTAGATAGCTCGAAATTACATTTTAAATTCTAAGGACCTTTTGGGATCAAACGCTTATGCAGTCAGCCTTTTGGCGTCATCTTCCTGCCAGATCCTCATCTTTTCATCATTTTCTTGAGATCTTCAATGTTTTCATCAAAGCCAACTCTTGTCAAATTTGGTCAACCATGATCAAACTTGGTCAATAGGACCTCTACATTGTCCTGATTTGCTTTTGTAGCTTCTCAAATCTAGTTTGATTGTTTCTACTTTGCAACCTCTCATTGTCAATCATCCTTCTGATATGTCATCTTTTGATTTTGCTCCCGAGGGGGTGGGATGATTGCATCATTTGAATCTTGTTGAGTCAATTCTTGAATCAGTCTGATCTAAATCATTATTTCTCATTGCTAGGGTCATCTTCACGCCTCACATCTTGCTATCTGGTCATCTATCTTTTAGGTATCTGAGCAATCTAACTCGGATCCTCAGGAATCAAGCTTCATTCTGGAGATGGTTCTCAAAATCTTTTGGGTATTGGCACAATCTAACCCTCATTCCTGGGAGTCAATCTTCATTCTAGAGATAGCTCCTGAAATCTCTTTTAGACCATTATCTGGGCAATCTAACCCGGGTCTTGGAGGGCTAAGCTTCGTATTGGGGCAATCTAACCCTAATTCTGGATACAGTCCTAAGTCTGCATCTGAATCACATTCTAGGGATTGGGGCAATCTAACCCCAATTCTCATCTTCTCTCAAGACCGTTGTCTTCACAATCTAACTTAGACTTCAAAAAATCATGCTTTGATCTATTTGGTGTCTTGGCAACCTAACCTAGACTTATGAAATTCTCATCATCTGTCATATCATACTATTCTTTGAATCAACGCACTGTTTGCACATCAATTCAAAGAGGGGCAAATGTAATACCCCAAAATTGGCACCTAATAAATTCAATCAATTTTACATCTTCAAAGTCCCACTTTTCTAGGTGATTTTCTCTCTCCTACCTGATTTAATTCGACTTGATGTCAATTGCAAAAATGCTAAATTACATTAATCACATATTATAATTAATTCCTAAAGTCTTTGACTTTTATTAGCTAAATTACCCCTATGATAAATCAATTTAATTCTAAAGTCCTAAGTGCTTTAAATTAAATTAAACTCACCCCTTTAGCTAAATACCCATAAAAGGAATTAATAAATTACTTGGTTATTCGAATGGATTATCATATTTGCATTTAATAAATCAAATATTCAAAGAGTCACCCATGTGGCAATAATCCATTTCTTTAATTAAGTAATTATCTAATATTTGTCTTTTTCTCCTCCATTGGAAATGAAGGTTCTACCGTTTCAAATCAAGAAACTCTTCGCTCCTCTTCCAAGCTTGCCTATATCTTGAACCTCATTCTTCATTCGAAAAAAGGAGCAATTTTGAGAGTAACTAAACTATAGCAATTTTTTTTCTCAATTTCATTCTTTCAAGCTTTCATTGCATATTTAGATTAATTTCATCTAGTTTAATATTGCATCTTTATTGTAATTAGTTTGCTTACTTGCTCTTAGCTTAATCTCATCTTTATTTCAAGCTCTTTAGACTAAACTTGCATCTTCATATTTCTTTCAAGCTCTTAGATTAATTGCACTTCATTCTAGATTAATTTCAATTTGATTATTTTCATAAGCTTTCAAATCCTCCATTGTAGTACTGGTCTAATGGTTGTTGGGCTCTCATTCTAAGAGTAAATCAAACACCCGTCTACATAGGAGGCAATAGGTCACTTCACCATGTATTTTGAATTGAGTAATCAATACTCTCGTAATTCGATTGTGTGAGTAATGACTATGTTGCATGTGTAGTTGGATTAGAGGTCCACATTCAACCACATACAAATAATATACAATGTTTTCTCCTTCCTTCATTTTCATATCATCAAATCTGCCTCTTAGGCTTTCAGCTTTGGCTCTCATCACATTTGCATCACCACCATGCACTAGAGAAAGTTTATCCCACATTTCCTTAAAAGTAGTGCAAGCCTTGACATCCTCAAATTCACCATCAGTAAGAGTAGCAGCTATCTCTATCATAGTAATGTTATGTTCATGTCAGTCTCTTAACTGATCAAGAGTCAAAGGTCCATTCGGTGGTTGTAAGTAGCCATTGTCTAGTAAAGGTATAGAAGATTCTCCAATTCTAGATATGTGAAGTCTCATCCAACTTTTCCATGTAGTAAAGTTGTCTTTGTTTAGCTTCGGAACTTCTCTCTTATACATCTTGTAATCTTTTTTCTTAAGTCCTTAAAAATTCTATCAAAGAAACCAATGCTCTAAAAGAAACCAATGAGCTCTGATACCAATTGTTATAATAACTAAGAAGGGGGGTGAATCTGTTAGATTAGTTATCCTATAGTCCCAAATACAAAGATGTAACTCACAAAACAATTTCAACAAATTCTACAGCTCGGTAACATAAATTATTATACTATCTGTGCCTTTACCAATTACTAGTTAATTAACTCACTGAAATTACCGATAAAATCAAATATGCAGTATGTAAAGTATGATAATAAAACAATAATCACAGATAACACATAACGCAATGATTTAATGTGGAAACCTTGCAAAGGGAAAAACCACCTGGGACTGGTAACCCAAAATAATTTCACTCTTCTGAAGTGAGCACGGTGAAGAGACAACCTTGTTAAAGGTTCCAATACACACTATTAGGTGTGACCTTGTTAGAGGATTGAAGACTAACAGTTAACTTTTGACTAGCATTCACTATGGGGTCAATAAGATAACAATGTACATTCCTTGAATGACATAGGGCATAACATAAGATAGTTAAGTCCACTCGGTTAGGAGATTTTTTGAATCAATGGTTAAATTGAAACAATAATGATCTGATTCCTATACAACTCAATTAGAGATGCTCAAATCTATTCTAAGCCCATACAAATCCTCTGATCAATAATTCAATTCATTTCCTCAACTTACTTTCACTTGGTAATAGTTCTCTGATGCTTGGTAATCTTCTAGAGTTCGGTTCTCCTTCAACTAGTCTGATCAGGCATGCATGAAAAGTGTTCATGCAAAATATCTGTAGTCTTCTATCTTCTAACATGTTTCAATAAAGAAACTCATATCTCTTATATAGAAAAATAAATCATTTTCATATCAGCCATCATATTTTTCCACTTAATCTTCTTCGTTGATTTTTCCTCTTAAACCTTCCTCGACATATGTGTCAATAACACATTTCAATTTCATCCTTTAGATCTTCTCTAAATTTTTTCAGCCATGGATCTCATAACAAACTTTATCCTTAAACTCGAAATCATAACAATTTCCAGTTCATCATTTTCTTTCAGCTAAGCTAAGCATTTAATACTTTCATCCATACTTGGTTAAAAAATAAATGCATCGGTGTATACTAGCTCGGTTAATACTATCACTTGGTATACACAACACTAACTTGGTGTATACATAAATCTTCATTTACCGACCACATTGTCTTGTACAATTTTGCTTCCCTCTTCATAATAGATTAATGCAACATAATCAACTCAATAGTATGAAGTCATAGACTCATCAATGAGTTACCCAAATTATTCCTTATCCTCATCTGTCATATCCATCTTTCTCTGTGTAGATATCTCAGTTCTTCATCTTTTCTCTCTTCAACAGATGTTTAGATGTTTGCAACTAACATGATAAGTATTTGTCAAAACTAGTTGACATCAATGACAACATAACGTCTGATTTAATTATCTTACGTATCATTTCATTAGCTCGGTGATCTCTAATCATTGATATTCAAGTCATTCAAGTATTCAATCAGTTGTAGTTCATCATAATATAATGCCATAGACTCATCAATAAGTTACCCAATGTATACCATATCCTTATTTGTCATATCCATCTTGTCCTTATGTATATATCTCATTTCTTTACCATTTCTTCCTTCTATAGATGTTTAGATGTTTGTAACTATCATGATAAGAATAGTCAAAACTAGTTGACATCAATGACAACATATTGACTGATTTAATCATCTTACATATCACTTTAATAGCTCAGTGATCTCTAATCACTGTCTCTTCAGTTCATTAAGTTATTCAATCAGTTGTAGGTCATCATATATGTGCAACAAAAAAAAGGTAGGAGAATACTTCATGATATTCTTGCTACGTTGGAGTAGCTTGATTAGTCAATGTCCTTTTGACATTCTAGAAGAGAAACAAGTGAACCTCTTCATTGAGAATTTAGTACCTGAATTAATGTATGAGGTGAAAATAAAAATTCCAAGCACCATTGAAAAATTCATGAGGAAAGGAGTCAGTATTAAATATGCTCTTATCCGCAAAGGAATTCTCAAGATTAATAAGGACAATAAAAATATGAGCACGTCAAGTGACAAGAAAAAATTCTGGTCTAAGAACAAAAATCTTACAAATGATGGAGTTGTTGATGCACACATGGTAAATATGGAACAAGGAAATCTTAGCCTCAAAGGGCCCAACAATTCAAATGCACAGACATCAAATCAGATAATACCTCAAGCATCAACTGAACCCCATAAGACTAAAGATGCATAGCAAAACTGACAACGTCGACCTCCACAGAATACAGATAGACAACAAAGGAAGTTCACACCATTGGGTAAACCAATTGATTCAGTATTACAACAATTACTCCAGAATAATTTTATTCAATTACCTGAGATTAGAAGTGAACCTATAGAGAAACCCGCATGGTGGGACGATAATAAATATTGCAAATATCATTGATCTAAATGTCACAAGATGACTTTATGCTTCCAATTAAATCATTTGGTACAAAACTTATCGATCAAGGCTTAATTAAAGTAGATCCTTCTTCTAGCTCTTCCAATGTTGATCACACTATTTTCAAAGATCCTTTGATTGGCCACATAAAAGACAAGGCATCTAGCTCAAATTCAAATTCAAGGTCCAATATCAATTACACTAGAACTGATCATGATTTTATCCTAAATTTTTTCTCTGAGTCAAATTCTAGTGTTTCAACCATTACCTTCAAGAATACAAATCCCCAATGTGTGGTTACCACTCACCATACTAATATCACTGTACCTAGAGCCCCTTCCAAACCTCAAGCTCCTAGTGAGTATAACCTTGTTGACCAACTTGGAAAAACCCTTGCCTAGATTTCAATCCTTGAGTTGTTATGTATATTCCCCCAACACAAAGAGATCTTAGATAAAGCCCTGAAAGAGTCTGTCATCCCAAATGACATCGATGTTTCCCAATTTTAGGCCATGGTTGAGCATTCTTCCATATCCCATCACGTCACTTTTTCCCCTATATACCCAAAGATAGCCTCGATCATAATGATCTTTTTCACCTTGAAGTTTTTGTCCATAATTGTAAGGTTAGATGAGTCATGATAGATGGTGGAGGAATTAATATATGTTCTTTGAAAGTTCTGATTGGTCTTGGTTACCCAGTAAATGATATTGATTCTTCCAGAATAATTATTATCAAAGCATATTATGATGTTGAACATCCTTCTAAAGGATTCATCATGTTGCCCATCAGAATTGGTCCAGCAACTCATGATACTTTATTACAAGTTTTGGATTTGGACCTTCCATATAACATGATCTTGGGATGTTCCTAGATCCATGCTATGAAAGTAGTCCCTTGTACCTATCATGAGTACTTGAAATTTTCCCATGATGGCATAGAAATTGTTATCCCAGGAGATCCAAATCCTTTCCAATTTTGTGCCAATTTAAGAGATGTTCCTGCACAACAAGTCCCTCTCAGCAGTGAAGCTGCACTGAGAAATTCATCTAAATATGTTGATGCATCTTCTCTCACAAAATTAAATCAATGAAAGTTGAAAATTGAAGACAAAGGTTGTGGAGAATATTCTATGTCTCAAGATTTTCACATCGAGAATTTACCTCTTTCCCCCAAATCATATGGAAAGCCACACCTGTTACAAAAATCACAACCCAAGAACACACTACAAATTGAACCCTCTCCTAAATTCACCAATTGGAGTGGCTTGAAAGATTAGCATGTCTATGAGAATATATCCACATGGGATCATAAAGATAATTCAGAACAAGAACCTAGTCACATTCCTACTGAAAAGTATGGTCCTAGATTTACAATTATGAAGAAAAAAGGCTATGATGGTAGTAGTGGCCTTGGATAATAGAAACAAGGAATTGTTGAGCCTATTTTATAAAAAGGAAGACCTCCTAATCTTGGACTTAGATTTAGACCTTTTAAAAATGGCTCTTCATGTAGCAAGTTACCCTTGTGTGAAAATGTGAATGTTTTTAGCATGAAGAGGCATCTGAGGACACCTGACCTGAAATGATTGATTCCAATGAATGGGAATGGACCTCTTGTTCTTCTAGCTCATGTGCACTCAACTATATCTTTACCAATCCCAATGACCTACCACTTGAAGACAAACATGTTGACAATACCTTCTCTCTAAAAACTTGTCCTCAAGCCTAGATCAAAACATTTTGGAATCCTAGTCCTTATAATTCAGAAGATGAATCTGAGGAAACTATTGACATTGATACTTATCTCCTAACACTTACACATAGTTCCCAAAAAAATTGTAATACCAAAAATGGCATCCCTTTAGTATACCCTAAATAATAGATTGGGATCAACATGGACCATCGAGCTTAGATCACTTCAAAAATGATGAAACTATAGCAAAAATTTTTGACTTCAGGGAAGGTATGCCATCAGGAGATCATAAAGAAGATTCTCCATTGATCTAGACACTACATCTTATTTTGTGGATTCAACTCTCTCTTCCAGTTGCAAAAGTGAAAAACAAATAAAAAAAGAAAGAAATGAGAAAAATAGGTCTTCTGGTGAAAACCAAAAGGCACCATTAGACAAAAAAAAAGTAAAAATAAAGGACATATCTAAAGGTGAAAACCTCTCTGAGGCATCTAAGGATGGAAGAATGTACATACCCCCACAAAATGAGAAATCAAATCTATTGATAGAAAAGATAGAAGAGATAAATTTGGGAACCTCTAGTGATCCAAAAATCATACATTTTGTAGCATCACTATCTCAAGAAGAAAAAGATCAGTTCATTCAATTCTTCATGACAAGACAAATCAACTTTTCATGGTCTTACGCAGATATGCCTAGACTAGATCCTGAATTGGTTCTTCATCATTTTCCACTACAACCAGGAGATAAACCATTCAAACAAAAATTAAGAGAGATGCATCTACAAATAGCTCTTCTAGTCAAAGTAGAACTCAAGAAATTGTTAGATGTTGGATTTATCAGAACTATTTATTATGCAAACTAGATTTCAAACCTAGACCCTATTAATAAACACACTGGGGGCATCAAAATATGCACAATTGTTTTTGATATCAAAAAAGCATGTCCTAAAGATGATTTTCCATTACCAAACATTGATATCATAGTAGACATGACAACTAGATATGAGATTTCTATCACTGATGGATGGCTTCTCTCGATATAACCAAATTAGAATTGCTCCTAAGGATCAACCCAAGACATCTTTCACATGTTCTTGGGGCACTTATTGTTGGAACACCATGCCCTTCGGCCTAAAAAATGTTAGAGCCACCTATTAGCGGGAAATGACTACCATTCTCCATGACTTCATGCATATATTAATGGAAGACTATGTAGATGATCTACTATGAAAGTCTATTACAAGAAGAGATCACTTGAATGCTCTAAGTTTAATCTTTGATAGAATGGAAAATTACAATCTCCGTCTGAATCCTAAGAAGTGTGTTTTTGGAGTAGTTTCTGGTAAACTCTTGGGCTACATTATTTCTCATCGAGGCATTAAAGTAGATCTTGAGAAGGTACAAGTGATATTAGAAATGCCTCCACTAACTACTTTGAGATAGTTAAGGAGCTTACAAGGGAAGTTGCAATCCATTAGAAGGTTTATTGTACAACTAGCAGATAAATGTCAATCATTCTAGAACTTTCTTCACAAAGGAGTTACTTTTAAATGAAATGAAAAATGTCAAGAAGCCTTTCAATAGTTGAAGGATTACCTACTTAATCCTCCCTTTCTAATGCCTCCTATCCTCGAGAAGCCCTTTCTATTATACATTTTAGCTACTGACACAATGTTGGAAGTCTTTCTATCCCAACATGATGAACAAGGAAGAGAATAAGCTATATATTATATTAGAAGAAAACTTGTTGGATATGAGATTAACTATTCACTCATAGAGAGAGCCTATCTTGTTATGGTCTTCGCAACTCAAAAATTGAGACACTATATATTCCACCAAAAAAAAATGCTCATCTCAAGAATTGACCCCCTAAAGTATCTCCTCAACAAAGAAGGTCTCACAGAGCATTTGGCAAAGTGGGTCATGATCCTATCTGAGTTTGATATTGAATAAGTTGACCAAAAAATAATTAAAGGCCAATTAATAGCAGATCAACTTGCAGAAGCTCCATTTCTAGCTAAACATCCTCTATTATCTAATTTTCCAAATGATTCCATCTTTTCTTTCAAAAAATCCAATCAGTGGCAGCTATATTTTGATGGATCACATACTAGAAATGGATCAAGAGCTAGAATTATGTCTATCACTCCCTAAGGGGATGCCATTCCAAAATCCTTCAAAATGTATTTTGAATGTACCACCAATATTATTGAGTATGAAGCCTTGGTCACCGGACTAAAACTAGAAATAAACTAGAAAATTCAACACTTAAAGGTGTATGGATATTCCTAGCTAATCATATGGTAAGTCAATTATGACTAGGACACTAAAGATGAGAAGTTGATACCCTAAAAGTAACTTGTAGAGTTCCTCAAATCTCATTTTGTACTGATCAAGTTCCAACAGATTCCCAGGATCCATAATAAGAAAGCATATGCCATGGATATTATTGCTTCCATGATTAACATGACATGAAATGAAGAGTGTTGTGAGTTTTTGGTTGAGCAATTATTGATCCCAACATTTGATATTCCATAATCTGAGATTGTTTGTGACATTTTTGGTCTCGATTCCCCATGGTATCAAGATATCTGCAACTGCCTTCATGCCCAAATCTTATCCCCTAGACTTTCTAAGAACCAATGATGAGCCCTTATTCGCCAATCCTCTAGATATTTCATTTTTGGTGATACCTTAGATAAACTATCCTTTAACCAAAACCTCCTCAGATTCCTTGATTCATGAGAAGCTAAAACTGCTTTACATGAGGTTCACGATTGTATATGTGGGGGTCATTTCAATGGTTTAAGTTTGGCCAAGAAGCTGGTAAGAGCTAGATATTATTGGCCCATCATGGAAGAAGATTCTTATAATTTTTCAAAGAAATGTCATAAGTGTCAGATACATAGAAATTTGATTCATGCCCCTGCTCAAGATTTGCAGCCAATTATTTCTCCATGGCCTTTTTCACAATGGGTGTTTGATCTCATAGGGAAAATTACTCCTCTGTCTTCTAATGACCATAAGTATATTATTATAGCTACTAAATATTTCACCAAGTGGGTTGAGGCCATCCCTATGATGTATGTCATTGGAAAACAAATTTCCAAATTCATTTTGCACTATATCATATGTCATTATAGAGTTCCTATGGTTATTGTTACTGATCATGGTAGAACCTTCCAGAATCAAGATTTTAAAGAAATTTGTAAAAAATTCAAGATTCATCATAGATTTTCTAGCATATACTATCCACAAGGAAATGGCCAAGCAGAGGCATCCAATAAAATAATAGTCAAGGTTCTACAAAAGACTCTCAATGATGCTGGCCAAGCTTGGCACTTGCAATTAAATCCAACTCTCTGGGCCTATAGAACCAACATTCTCACTCCTATTGGTGTGACACCATACTCTCTAATATATTCCATCAAGGCCATACTACCCCTTGAGGTTGAAATTCCTTCACTAAGAGTATCTCTACAAAATATCATAGATGATGAGCAATATAGAGTTTCTAGACTCCATGAACTAGAAATGCTAGATGAGCGAAAGGAAGTTGCCTTGGTTCATTTGTAAGCTTACCAGAACCATCTCAGAAGAAGATACAACAAGAAATTCTGAGGTCGTCACTTTGAAATTGGAGACTTGGTTTTGAAGATGAACTACAAAACTTAGCCAAACAAAGACAAACTAGGAAAATTTTAGCCCAATTGAGAAGGACCATATGTAGTTACTACAACATATGGATCTGGGGTATATCATCTTTTGACTCAGGAGGGAGAACCATTAACAGATGCAATCAACAACATGTACATCAAGAACTATTAAACATAATTCTTTGAGAAAATACCCCCAAAAAAATGCAAAAAAGTTTCTGAAAAAATACAAAAAAAATATTGAAAAAAGTGAAAAAGAAAAGAAAAAAATAGAAAAAGAAGAAAAAATGGCATCTTGATGAAAACCTGGCAAACAGGTGTCTTGACACAAAAAAAATGATAATGAGTAGAAAAATTCTATCCAATAGTGAAAACCTGGCAAATAGGCAATTTGGGCAAGTACCGTGGTGAAAACTTGGCAAACAAGCACCATGCATAGTAAGTCATTTCTCTTCCATCTATCAGGGTTCCCTCTAGCTTTATTGTATTCCCTGATCATATATTTTCCCCATGAGTCTATCCTAGTGCCCCTTTTGATGTCTTGTTACTGGTTAATATTCCCTATCACTTCCTTGTGAGATAGCCAGTCTGTATGCACCTTGTCTTTGGTCTTTTGTATATAGTGTGTTCAATCTGGGGGCATGACCGTTTGTTGGTTTGAATTTGAATTTGATTTGGAAGCATGGATTTGAGCATGATTGATCCTTGTGATCATCACTTTATCACATCGAAGGCAACGACTTGTAAATATCCTTTATGATCCTGAAAAAATCTTAAAAATTCAAATATGATCCTGAAAAAAATCCTAAAAATTCAAATATGATCTTGAAAAAATCCTAAAAAATTCAAATATGATCCTAAAAAAATCCTAAAATATTCAAATATGATCTTGAAAAAATCCTAAAAATTCAAATATGAAGTTGAAAAAAATCCTAAAAATTCAAATATGAAGCTGAAAAAATCCTAAAATTTCAAATATGATCCTAAAAAAATCCTAAAAATTTGTATATAATGTCCTGAAAAAATCAAACAAAAATCATATAATGTCCTGAAAAAATCAAACAAAATCATATAAGGTCCTGAAAAAAATAGTAAAAATCACATACTATCCTAAAGCAATCGGTAAAAAGCATAAAATGGCCTGAAAAATTCTAAAAAATCATAAAAAGTCCAAAAATTAAAAACTAAAAATTGCAAAATGTCCTAAAAAAAGAGACAAAAACATCAAATGTCTCCCAATTTTTTTAAAAAAATTTGTAAAATCATAAAAACCAACTTGCAATAAAATCCTTTACATAATCTTTCCTTTTGCGTTCAAGTAAGCATGTATGCAGACATGATCTCACAACCTATGTGCTTTAGCATAATCATGTTTTTCACAAACAACATCACTCAAACAATTGATTTGACACCTATCAACCAATTAGCCTATCATTTAGTCAATTTTCTTGTTCCAACCTAATCAATCATAACAATTATCCAATAAAAACACACTAAAACAAGTAACAAAATAAATTAGAATGACTGTTGGCTCACATTGTTGCTGTGAGTTGTTTTATCTTTTATTGATTTTCTATCAATCATGTTCCTATGCCATTTGATGATATTAATGAAGCATATGAGAATGGCTGGGATGGTTCATCATTGTTTGTTCTTTTTTTTTAATTTCTGTCTATTTGATGATCTCATAACATTCTAGGGCATTCCTTCATTTGCGTCAGGAAAGATTAGCTCATCCTCTGTATGCATTGTGCTTGTTTTACACAAATGGATCACCTTTTCACACTGGCTCTTCATGCCATGATACGTTCCCTTCCTTTGCAACATAAAAATAAAGCTCTGAAAACATGAAGTGTAGTCATGGAAGAAATCTTGTCATGTCCTACTAACATTACCCATCTAATTTCCATCCCCTGCTAACTCTCCTTTATCAGTCCTCGCAGTCACTTTGGTCTAGTATTCTAGTACACAAAAAAAAGTGCATTCTGCATCCTACATTTCATATTAATCTCAAAAAGATAAAATCATATTGCATTGCATATTTATCATAGAAAATACAAAAAAAATATGGCACTCATGCCATTTATATATTACATTTCTTCAAAAAGAAAACAAAAAAATATAAAGCACATTTCATTCATATCTTGCAAATAAAGATGGGTGACATCACATCATGTCATCATATGAGTAGTATAAAAGAAGCAAGCACATCAAATATTAATCTATCATGAAAGTACCAGAAAGCATCATAACATAGTTGCATCTCATGCATACATATAAATAAAAAATAGTATCAAAGTAAGAACATCAAAGATTTTGTATACAATAAGGCCCGTAGGCTCCAATCATATCATGCATGCCCCTCTATGTGAGAGAGAGTCTCATGTCAACCTATTCTCTCTCTTTCATCTTAGTCTCCTCTCGGCCTCGTTGATGAAGCCCCTCCTATCTGATCTAGTCTAGGTGGCCTCCTTGGTCCCATAGCTCCCCCACTACTCAGTGTCCTCTAGGAGTTTTCCCTGCTTGCATCACTCCTCATGCTCGATGGCCATCACTCTCATGGTACATCCCTCCTTTAAATGTCCTTCCAATATTGCATGTTTATTCAAGCATCTCCCAAAATGCTAGCTACCTCCCGTATACCTACATCTACTATGCGACCAATGAATCATTGTGCACTATCCTCAGCCCTTTGCACCCGATCCTCTAACCTTTGAACCCTAGAAAGTGTTGTGTCTTGTGAAGATATAGCTATATCTCTCTCTACTATCAATTTGTTTAGCTCTGCCTGCTAGGAAAATTTCTCTGCATCTCAAGAAACCCTATCTATGTCCCTATCAACAATCAACCTATCAATCTGACTCCTCAACTCTGCTATGTAATGACTACCCTACCTAACTATCTCATCATCTATTGCCTCACCCTATATCACAAGAGCCTGTAAATCTTGATCATATTGTGCATCATCTTTTTTCTCTCCTACCTCCACCGACATACCCTCTAAAAGATCCTCCTCCTTGCTCTCCTTGCTACTACTAGACCCAGTTCTATCCCCCCTCATCTCCCTCCTCCTCATCCTCTAATCCCTCCTCTTCCTCATCCTCTAATCCCTCCTCATCCTCCTCACTACTATGGTATGTCTCTGATCCTAGAACTTGAACCCTCCATAGTGGCACATTTGGATTTATCAATGGTATTAGCCTATGTCAACAAAACTGCCTATCATACTCTTGCGTTGTGCCTGCATCCCTGACATCTACACCAGATCCCCACTGTCGAGGTTGTAACTGCTCTAACTTTTCATAAGAAACCTATGACCTAATCAGTGCACCCCAGGTTGTTGTCTCTTCCTATGACTGTGCAAACAGTGCAATCCCTATCGGCACCCATGTCTCTCACCAAACTACATGCGTACTCTCTTTGACAACTTCATCTCAATAAATATATTGCTAGAAAGTGATGTTGTGAAGTACCAGGGATCACTTGAGGGTTGTCATTCATGGAAACACATATGCTAGAGTGATTGCATGCATACAGTTTTGCTACTAGAGTCACAGTCATAAAAATGACTAAGTCTAGAATCAGGGTAACAGGGTACAATGTTACAGTTTTGGTTAGCGATGGAAATATATGAGGTATTATGGCTTACAGAGTTAGTAGAAGGAATTTTGGGATATTTATATGCTTCAGTTAAGAGTGCATGAGTTTTGGTGATCAGATCAGTGAGATTCAATGATATGAAGGTATGCGAAGACAGAGAATCAGTATAATACCTAGTTATATGAGAAATTGAAAAAATTAACACAAGGTTAGTGGATATGGTAACATGCTAAGTTAGGTGAATGAATTAAATTGCCGACAATTAGGTAATATAAGATCGCTAACTCCATACTTATCATTGACATAATTAATTATTATGTTTTATGGTATTTTGTGAAGCTGACTGGATGACAAATTTTGTATAAGTATAGAATGATTTTGTGAAACAAAAGATATGTATGAGATGTGATGATGAAACAAGGTTTCAAATCCAAGAACAGATAGTAGATGCAAGATTAGTATTTGATAGAGCTATAACTAGAACTATCTAAGCAAGGAAGTTCTTGTATTGTTCACATTTTGGAGAACTCTTTGAGATAGTTTTTGATTGTAAGAGAAGTTTTCTCACAACCTTTAACTAGGTGTTTTATATACCTCCTAATAGGGCTTTGTATTCCTCTAACAAGGAAATGTACTATGTAATAATTAGCTCCTAATAGGGCTAGATCTCATAACATGGATATAATATTTTACTACATAGTTGTGTGTACCATCCCCACCGGGGCTTTCCCTTGGCCAGGGTTTCCTTGAGAACAAATCATGGTATCATGAGTTATGTTTTGTGCTTATATGTTCTTTTCATTTCAGCAATATTATGGTTCATTTATAATTGGTTGAAGTTTAAGTTAAAGTGCAGTAATACTGATTCACCCCCTTCTTAGTATTACCTAATCCTAACAATTGGTATCAGAGCTATTGGCCCTTGGAGAGAAAGCCTAATATCTTAAGGGAGATCATAATGGATTTGGAAAGTTTTCAAGAGAAATTTGAGGAAGCACTTGAAGATATGGACAAAGAGAAGGCTGAGAGTGGTATATTAAAATTCAAATTGAGAAGAGCAGAAGGTTTCTTCAGGAAATAAAAGAACAACTTGAAACTTCAAGATGTCAGAAACAAGACCTTATGGACAAGATCAAAAAAATTGTAAAAATGAAGCATCAAACCAAGTGAAGAAGCTGGAGCAAGAAAAGGAGAAAATCAATCTTTTAATGATTAAAGAGATTCAACATGAAAAGGATGCAAGGAACAAAGTTGAAGAGTTACTAAAAGAAGAAAATGAACAAATAGGACAAATGAAGACTGAACTTGACCATTACAAAGATAAATATCAGGAATTGGAGAAATATAATCAGATCATTAAAGGTGAACTCACTCAAGCCATATTACACATTGAGAAGTTGCACATGAGTAGTGATAAGATTGATGAACAAAGAGCAAGACAAAAACCTAAAGGAGATATGACTGGAGTTGGATTCAATGAAGCAGAATATTCCAAAACCAATGAAGAAGAAAATGAAGCAAAGAATGAAGAAAGACCTACTCATGAAGAACCTAAAGAAAAAATCAAACCTTTTAGAGGTAGATTATTTGGATGCAACAAAATTGGACACATGAAAAGAGATTGTAGAAGTAAAGGTAACTCTAAACCTTTTACCAACTACTATTTTAACTGTTATGATTATGGACACAAGAAAGAAGATTGTAGAAAACCAGATCAATCTAGGTATAAACAAGATTATGTTAGAGAAGAATCAGTAGCCAAGATCACATGCCAAAAATGCAATAAATTTGGACACACTACAAGGTATTGTAAGCTACAAGTAAATCAGGATAGAAGGAAACCTCCTAAATGTTACAAATGTAACAACCTTGGACACATAGAAAAGTTTTGGAGATACAATGGTGAGGATAACAAAAGAGGACCAAGAAGATCAAGTGAACCGAGATGACCACCTCCTATGGTTATAAGAAAGAATGTTGGTGACAGTGGTAAGATTCTTAATGAGTACATGAATGAGTTTGAGAATCATTTCAAGAAATTAGAGAACAAGGAGGATGACAAGATATGGAAGGTGAAATATTTCAACAAGGCATTGGTCTAGGGAAAGACAGTAGATGATACTATGTCTTCACATGGCGAGTTCTTTGAGACATTGACCTAGAAGGCTACATGGCCTTAAGGGGAGCATTGGATGTAGAGAATAGAATATATCCAATGCCTTTATATGTGGAGTAAGGTCATGCAAGCTTAGGTATGGTGTGTGTAGACACTGTGGAGTCTGTGGATGAGAGTGCAACACTTGGAGATTCATTTTCCATGTTTGTGAGTTTTGTGTTGACTGGACGGCATGTGAAGTTGAGCTACTTGTGTTTAATGCACTTACTCAACTTGTGAAGGATAAAAAGGTTTGGAATATATCATTTCTACACCATTTTTTAATTAGTGACTAAGGAGAGTAGAATTGTGAAGCATTTCAAGTAATCTAGCAAAGAGAATGTGTGATCGCGTGAAGCAGAGATCCAGATTTTAGCGCATTAAAGGTATTTAGAATTATACTCATTGAGAAGTTATGGATGCACTAGTTGTTTATGATGTCATGGATAGACCTAGGTATAAGTTTAAGAGACATCCATTTAAATCTTTTGAGGATGATCCGGAAGGAGCATTTTCACAAACCCCTATCGGCATGTTGCATGTTGAAGACATTAGGGCATACATACATTACATGTATGAAATCATTGGAGATGTAAACATTTACAGGGATTTGGAATCTATGATAGAACTAGATGGATATATGGTAGAATAGTTCAAACACCTACAAGACCAATCTATCATTAAACTAACCCTACTCACAGAATTCACAGAAACAAAATGGTTCAAGATTATCCTCAGTAGGATACATGATCAGTTTGTTTGGATTGGAGAAAAATTAGTGAAAATATGTGCACAAATGATCCATGATATAACAGGTCTTGATAATGAAGGAGCCCTTCTAGTTGTAGAAAAGAACCTAAGGAAACATTTAGAAACCCTAACCCATTCCAAGTGGGATAGGAGGGTGATGATAGTCAATGACATCTTTCAGCAAGATGTTAGGTTGGTAGCAATGTTGTTGGGATAAAAATTATTTTATAGTAGCAAACCTAACTTAGTTTCTACTGGAGTTGTAATGATGGCCTATAGGATGGTCAAGGAAAACAAGAAGTATAACCTTTGCAAAGTTCTAGCACAATAGTTCCTAGAAAATGTAAAGGCCATAAAGAAAGATAAATATAAAGTATTTAGGTTTGGGTCATTATTAGTCCATATGTACATTCATATCATTCACAAGTTTCTTGACATTCACCCTAGGGCATGAAAGGATAATGTACCCATTGGGATTCAGATTTCAGAGAGTTATAGAAGACATGATAAGAATTGGGTTGATGGTGAACTATTTTCTATGACCAAAATCTTACAAAGGAAGATGAAGGAAAGGTATAGAATACCTTAAAAAATTGTTGAGAAGTATGAGGACACTATCTATTTCATGGTTGAAATTGATTGTGTTTGTTTTAAGGTAGTGGAACCAAGAATGAAATAGTGTTACCCTATGAATATGAAGTCAGTGCTGAAATCTTGACTATGCAGGTTGAGTATGTACTAGCAGCAGAAATAGACCCTACTCAAGCAAGATGGGGAACATATAGAGAGAAATTTGAAAAAATTAGAGAAGAA
This sequence comes from Chamaecyparis obtusa, assembly GCA_027943335.1. NCBI lineage: Eukaryota > Viridiplantae > Streptophyta > Pinopsida > Cupressales > Cupressaceae > Chamaecyparis > Chamaecyparis obtusa. The sequence continues at coordinate 98,474 of BSBK01013516.1, read as the reverse complement.
CAAGAGAAAGTAACAAGGAAAAGAAATATTAGTAAAATTGTGGAGGATATCACTGCAAAGGTAGGAATCACTAAGGAGCAGTTGATAAACATAAGAAATAAGATGGAAGCATCTTCAAGCATGGCCATTGATGCTCCTATTCCTTCAGAGGTAGAAAAGATAGTAAGTCCTACTATTGATATTGTTGATTTGTGAGTTACTCAAGCAGAGGCAACACAAGAAGTTGTGCCTACAAACATTCCTAGAAGATATACAAGATCTAGTAAGCATGAAAATCCTAAGGAGAAAGAGGTATAAGTGAAAAGGAAGAAGAAAGAGGAAAAGGAAATTGAGAAAGTAGAAGAGAAAGCAACACAGAATGATCCACAAACCTTGTGGAAACCAGACCTTAAGTCACTATAGAAGAGAGTGATAAAAGATGGTAACTTGAAGATAGTGGATAGGTACTATGAGAGATATGGTTCTGAGGATCAAGAAATTATTGAAGACACCGTAATTTAACACTTGTTAATCTTCAAGAAAAATCTGTTAGAAATTGAAGGGAGTATCCCTAAAGAACTGTATATCAAACTAGAAATCAAGAAGTAGTTTGCATAGTTAGAAGATGAAAACATAAGGAATAAAACTATTAAGGACATGTTACCTCTTCTCTCAATACAAGAAAGGGAGAGGATAATAAATGCATTAAAACCCCTATTGAGGACAAAGGCCAGACTAGTAAAAATCATGGCTAGGAAATATGACAAAGTGATTGAGGACACTCAAAAGTAATTAGATCAAATCCTAATGAGTGATATTCCAAAGCAAACCTCACCTCCCAAGGTTATCAAACCTGCATCTTTGGAATTGGGAGAAAGTTCCAAGGCAGTAGAAGGAAGTGAACAAGCTAGCATGCAACTAGATTTCTTTGTCGCTGGTGTGCCTATAACCCTTGAAACTTTGCATGATATAAATGATCCATTTCTGGGTAACTTGGATAGTGCGATGGAAGTGGAAGCACAAGGACAGACATGGAAAGAGAAAACAAAGGAGAAAAAGGAAGAGAAGACATAAGAAAAAGAAATTCAACAAGGAAGAAGAGACTAGAATAGAAAAAGTAGCTGAGGTGAGAATGTAACTAAAATAGGAATATGACACCCCTTTATTGTTGGCAATCATGGCCAAATCGATGAGTACTGATGTAGACAACATTAATGAGGATGAGCTTATGAGGCAATCCTTCAAGGGCTTTGCTAAGGCTAAGGAAAGGTCAGTACAAAAAGGGGATAAAAGAGTAAAGGTAATGGCTAGGGTTGTAGAGACATTAAACAAACTACTTCCTACACCTATAATCTTTCAAGAAAAGAATGAAGCTGAGAATCTAGGTATGGTACTAGATAGTTTTGACAGTCACTTTGATTCATTGCTAAAGATTACAGAAGATAAGGAAGAGAAGAACTTTTTGGAGAAGAAGTTGAGAGAATTCTGTCAGTCAACCTCATGGGACTTAGACATTCTCAAGGCTACTACTCTTAAGGCCAAGAATTGCATATCACATGGAAAAATGATTTACATCTACTGCATAAGTCCTTGCAGACATGTAAAGAATATTGAAGACATCATAGCCAAGGATAGGGCTACTATAGATAGTCTGATGGAAACTTTTGAAACATCTTCAGTAAGTGTGGGCGAAATGGATAAAGAGGCATCTAGGCTATTGGACAAAATTAGTGTTTTGAAAATGGAGAAAAAGAGAGTTGTAGACAAATTTGGCTTGTTAAAGAGCCTTATAACCCCTAATCTTTCGATGCTTGAGACACATCTATCAGAGATGGAAAAGGTTGAAGGGTTAATGTCTATATCTATACCTGTCGAGCTTAAGGAAACATAGACAACATCATATGCACTGAATGGATTGATCCATGTCAGTGAGCTCTTAATCAAATCATGGGCCGAGGAAGTGAAGACCTTGGAAAACTCTTTCCAAGATGTCTTAAAGCTGGTGAATAAGCACTAAGTTCTTTTTGTGCTTAAGTTTTGAAATTTTTAATGTACCTTTTCCATTGATGTCAAAGGGAGAGGAAGAGAGAGAGAGAAATGAGGAGAGTAAAATAAAATAAAATATAAGAGAATGAATAAGAAGAAGAAAAAGATGTAATTAAAAAAAAGAGTATATAAAAGAGGAAAAGAGAAAAGAAAAGAAAAGAAAAGTTCTATGTATATAGTTAAAGGTAGTGCTTTTAACAATTAGTCATTTTTCTAAGTGTTGCCATCAATGCCAAAGGGAGAGATTGTTGGCAAGTGATGTTGTGAAGTACTAGGGATCACTTGAGGGTTTTCATTCATGGAAAAACTTATGCTGGAGTGATTGCATGCAGACAGTTTTGCTACTGGAGTCACAGTCATAAAAATGACTAAGTCTAGAATCAGGGTACAGTGTTACAGTTTTAGTTAGCGATGGAAATATATGAGGTATTATGGCTTGTGAAGTTAGTAGAAGGAATTTTGGGATATGTATATAATTTAGTTAAGAGTGCATGAGTTTTGGTGATCAGATCAGTGAGATTCAGTGATATGAAGGTATGCAAAGACAAAGAATCAGTATAACAGGGCATATGAGAAGTTGCGAAGATTAAGGCAAGGTTAGTGGATATGGTAATGTGCTAAGTCAAGTGAATGAATTATATTGATGAAACTTGGGTAATATAAGATCTCTGACTCCATACTTATCATTTAAATAATTAATTATTATGTTTTATGGTATTTTGTGAAGCCGACTGGATGTCAGAGTTTGTATAAGTATAGAATGATTTTGTGAAAGCAAAGATATGTATGAGATGTGATAATGAAGAAAGGTTGAGAATCTGAGAGAATATAGCTGATGTGAGATCAATATTTGAAAGAGCTATAACTAGAACTATCTAAGCAAGGAAATGCTTGTATTGTTCACATTTTGGAGAACTCTTTGAGACAGGTTTTTATTGTAAGAGTAGTTTTCTCACCACCTTTAACCAGGTGTTTTTTATACCCCTAACAGGGTTTTGTATTCCTCTAGCAAGGAAATGTACCATGTAATAATTAGCTCCTAACAGAGCCAGATCTCCTAACAGTGATATAATATTTTAGTACATAGTTGTGGGTACCATCCCCACTGGGGTTTTCCCTTGGCCAGGGTTTCCTCAAGAGCAAATCACAGTGTCATGAGTTATGTGTTGTGCTTATATGTTCTTTTAATTTCAACAATATTATGGTTCATTTATAATTGGTTGAAGTTTAAATTAAAGTGCAGTAATATTGATTCACCCCCCCCTCTTAATATTACCCAATCCTAACATACATGACCTATAGTCGCATGCTTGATCAAGTATCTTTGATATCTGTAATAAGGCAAGTGCTCAACATCATCCTCCCAATCGGGGCAATCATTGTATGGCCACCACATGAAATCCCTCAGTGCATCTAACTCATGTCTAAAGTGTAGTATGTATCCCATCAGTCCATGTGATAAAGCACCAGCTTAACAATATACATATGGCATGTTAGGAACCACCACCCACTCTGCTATAGGTTGAAATACTACTATATGTTCATATGCCCATATCTGCAATAAAGTCACTCGTGTGCTCATTGACAAATTTCCTTTGTATGCTATATGATGAAGGTGATAGTATGTCATAGCCAACATGCATGGACCCCATGAAAACACCATCTCATCCTGTAATACCCCAAAAATGGGCTTCATAACCACTGACCTCTTACATCAACAAATCGATCAAAATCAACTCTAAAGTCCTAACCTAAGGCACATCTACACATCAAATCATCAAAACCCTAATCGATCTTATCTTAATTCTGCACCGGGGAATATTCCTACATATTCCTAATTTATCCTAATTATTTCGAATTAAATATTGTTTGGCGATAAATAACATTATTTTATTTATCCTAAAGTCAATTAATTGAATATGTTGAATATTTAATTAATTGAACTTAATTCGGCCACTTAATTTTTTAATTAGATTTCATTGATATTTATTCCTAATTAATGTTGTTTTATTTGACAATAAATCAAATTTCTAAAAATAATTGATTAAATCATTATTTAATTGATTAAAATTAAGTTGTCAAATTTAATAATATGATTTTGAATAAAGTTTGATTAAAATAATTGATTAACCCATAAATTAGTTATTTAATTATTCAAAACAGTTAAGTTGAGAATAAAACACATGGAAAATTAAATAAATTCATAATTATCCATGCACAATCAGAAAAAGTAGTTAAACTCTAAATCAACTATTAAACTCAATTTGTTAACTTTCCAAACTCAACATGTGATTGTGAGTTGAAAAGAAAAATTGAGTGATCTGAACTCCTAAAAAGAGTTAAAAAGCTGATTTTGCATGATTTTGTGAAATAAGTATTTCTAATTTCTTGATAAATCAACAATCAATCTAAGTTGATTAGGGAGAGATTTTTGGCTTTCCACGAGTTCTCGAAAACCTTGAATTTCTATATAAACAGGCCTTGGTCCTTTACAAATGACCGCAAATTTGGAGAATCTTGCACGTGCGATCTGGTGAATTGAGAGATTGCAATTTTTGAGATTCTTGCTAACATTGTTTTCTTCATTTTCATAGCATTCATTTTATTGCTAGTTTATCTTTCAATTTACTTTTCATCTAGTTTTGCATCATTTTACATTATTTTTCATCCATATTGCATAGAAAATTCAAAAACATAGCTTAAATCTACATTCAATTTTCATAACTTTCATCATTTAAATCCTTATTTAGGTGTTGCATCATCACTAATCTCAGTTATTTCTGAGAATACCATACTCGCATCTACTAGAAGGTAATAAATCACCCGATTAACAATATTTTTCTTTATTGCAGAGTTTTTGATTTGTTAACCAATAATGTTTTACTGAAGTGTTGTGTCCATAGGTAGGTACAATTTCACATGCATATTTCTAGCACCCACCATGGGGCCCGACAATGGGTTTCCATTCTTGTTTTTATCATTTTTTTACATTTGCAATTCAAGCCATGACAATTTGCATTGTCGTACCAGTTGTTACGTATTGTCATATGAGCTTTGGATTTTCGTGTGTGTAGGAACCTAGAATTGTATCGTACCTAGAGTGTTGTATGTGAATTGGTATATTATTGTATGAGTCTTGACATCAGATTTCAATTATTGTATGAAATTTTTGGGTAATTTTTGGGATTTGTGATTTCAAAATTTGGCTGACAGCTAACCTTAACTATTGATACTTTCTGGCATTTGATAATTTTTACAGCCTAACAAATATTTGCAAGATGAAAGATGAAGACCGAGCATAAAAACCACATTCTTTATCCGCTTCTTGTCTTGATTTCCAAACCCTCATTTACAAGAAACCCTTATAGAGAATCACTTGTCAAAGACACTCAATCCAACAAGATTTATGATAAGTGGTTTTGCAGGTTGCCTAATCTTCTACGAGAAAATATTATGTTTTCTTAAATCTCATTTTTCATAGGCATCTAGATAATTAGGTACATGCACTTATTTCCATTGAGGCAGATATTGAGGGGATTATGATCTTCTCCTTCTTAGGAGAATTAGAAACCTAGAAGATATCTTCCCTGGTGCCAATTTGTGTAATGTCTTTGGATTAACTCTACTTGATGTGTTTTAGATAGGGAAAAGGACAAGATTAGGGAATTGTGCTCTTCTCTTTCAGAGAATTAGAAACCCAAATCGTGTGGTCCCCAACCTCACATTTACTTTAATCCTTTAGAGGGCCTATCGGAGATGTAAAAATCTCTCGAGAATGACCCAAGTGGGGACAAGTCTTACGCCGACTCTTCCACCCCACTATAAAATTTGACGCTTCCTTGAGGTTAAAGCCTCAGAAGACATAGCTGTGCTTGTTCCTTGGATTCATTCCATGAACACGCTTTGATTTTGTGTAGAGTGGAGCCGCTTAAATCTTGCTTGCGAGACTACATTGATTCAAGTTCTCATAGGGTTAACAGCCTAAATCTAGATTGTAGGACTATGGGAGACAATTGTGAACAGATGCCTTGATTAAAAGCCTAAGATAGTTTTCTACTGATCCACCCCCAAAGGATTTGTAATGCTTGTGCAAGGTGAATAGTAATCACCCCAAGACACAGGTCATATCGAGCCCTCTTTGATGCTTAAACTCAGCTAATATGGGCTTCAACATCCATTGCATGTTGTTGGACCTGCATATTCTGAGGAGTCTCTGAGTGTGTTCCTAAGTCAATGAGAAAGTAATACATCTCTTCTCCTAGCTAGGGTAAGGTAGGTGTGATTGATTCATTGAGTTAGTTCCCTTCTATTTTATGTGATTGTGAGCCTATTGCTATGATAAATAACCTTTGACAATGCAATACACGAATCTTCAAAAACCTGGACAGAGAAAATTGTAAAACATTTGAGAAAAAAAAAACCAAAAAGCTTGAAAATTTTGAAAAATCCTAAGAAAAATCCTTTTCTGGTGAACATTGTCATTATGAGCCTACAATTGTTGTATGACAATTGCTTTAATCTATCAACTGTCATATCAGAACCCCTAAAAAGTTGTACAGGAAGCCTTACTGTGTCATATGAGAATTGTCCAAAAACTACAGCAAAATTAAATCCTAGTATTAGTTGTTGTACGATCCTTTGCAATTTTTGTGCTAGACCCCATCCTATGCTGTATGAGCCTGGATACTGTCATACGACAGTTTACCAAAAATTGCTAGAAAGTCAAAATCTTGTCAGAAATTTAGTCAACCAGCAATTATTATCCAAATTCTATCAAAATTCTCATTGTGTCAGGAACAGAGAAAAGCAACAAAAAATTCATTCTTATTTTTTGAAAGTGACCAATTGAGCTCAATTTTCCATCCGATTGATCGGTCTAAATCTCGTCTCATCTTGTGTCAAAATCTTGTCAAAACAAACCCCAATTCAATATCTTCAAATGACTAAGTGTTGTGAATTCATGTCCACCATCTTTTGTGAATCTACCCATACATCCCAGACACAATATCCCTCATTTACATCCAATCCATCTCTTCAAAAAACTAATCTTGACAAGGTTGTGTCACCTAATCTTTCCTAAATCAGACTATCTCTTAGTTGTCATATCTGGTTCTAAGTGTTCATCCAAGGTTAATGGTGGAAACTAGAGCTTCCTCACATAGAAAACCTAGAGAAGAACCAAAGGTCTCACCTTCATCATCTTTCATTGTTCAGACCTTTCATCAACCCTACGATATAAATCTTTACGAAGAAGACACCCTGGGTAATCTACATTTGAAAGAAGGTTACTCTAATCCTCCTCAATCAATCCCAGGAGATAATCAAAATGCCACTATGTCTCAAGGAGGAGAAAACCAAGGCTCATAGGGTCACCAATATAATCATGGCAGAGATCAAGAACCAACACTGTCAAAAGTTGAACGACTTTGTAATGATGACCTCTTTAAAAAAATGACGAGACACTTCTTACAAGAAGAGAAATAGGCATATTTACTACAACTGGCTCAACATGGATCCAAACTTCCTCAGGACTTTAATGTTGAAAACATCATCACGCAAGAGGAATAAATTCACATCATAGCTATGATGAAACAAATGCATGCCATGCAAGTCAAACTTAACAAGATGGAAAAGGAGAAAGAACCCAAAGAATTCTCTATGGAAGCCCTATGCCCATTTCCATTCGATCAAAGCTTTTACATGCCACCATTCCCAAAAAGAGTGGAATTACCCAAATATGACAAATATGATGGAAATTCTCATCTTCAAGATCATGTCAGAGAATTATGTACTCTATCCATGGAGTTTATGCATGAACCAACATACTTAATGCATCTCTTCCCACGATCTTTGGGAGGGGCAGCCATCAACTGGTTCTCTAAGATGCCTCCAACTATCAAGACCTTTGAGGAGTTAATCAAATTATTCTATTAGCAATAATCCTATAATATCCAACATCTGGTCACCATGATCAATATCTACAATCAGAAACAAAATTTAGGAGAACCCTTCTCGACCTTCCTCAAATGCTGGAGAGTTTTCACTCTATGCCCAGCCAATTCCAGAGAATGAGAAGCTAGAAATCTTTAGCAATAATCTGGTTTCAGAAATCAATTATCATCTTCAAATGAAAAATCATACCTCTTTTTATAAAATGATAGAAAATTCCATAAAGATAAAAAATGTTCTTGTTCGTAAGGGATACATATTGCTTCATAAAGAAAGCAAGTACGATTCAGGTTCTAGTTCCAACAAAGATAAGGGAAAAATCTAGAACAAAAACAAAAATATTGTCACAGATGGTGTTGTTGATCATATCAGTGTTCCACCTAAAGCACCAACATTTAATCTCACCATTGGCACCCAAGCCATAAAAGCCTCAGAAATTAAGGCAACTAAACCTTCTAAAAAGTCAATTGACTATAAACCTTGGGTTACAAAACCAAAGTGTGAGTTCACTCCAATGGGTGAGTCCTTGGAATATTCCATGAAAACTCTATTAGCAAATAATATCATCACATTACCTAAGATCAAACCATATGACCCCAAAGTCAAACCTAAGTGGTGGAAAGAGACTGATTTCTATGATTTCCATCAAAACAAAGGTCATAAAATCAAAAACTGCATGCATCTGAAACATCTTATTCAAGATAAAATTGATGCTAGAGAAATTGTGATTAACAACCATAAATCCAATAACGATCATAGAGCATTCACGAAACCTTTTCCGAAGCATAATCAAGGAGATTCATCTTCTAAACCAAACATGGGTTCTAAAGTCAATTACACTTACTTTGGTAACAATGACATTATCAATATGGTAGAGCCATGCCTTTCTAAACACTACAATGTCATCACCATTGTAAAAAAGGATAGAGATAACAAGACAGCTAATGCAGTTACTCGATGTCAAGCTCAAGTAACTCTCCAAGGAAAAAATTCTAGTTCATCAAAAACCTTGAAGGTCCCATTTAACCTTGCATCTGAATCAAAACAAAGGACTAATTCAAAACCTTCTAATTCTAAAGATTCCAAAGAAGTATCATATAGCATCATCTAGTAACTGCAACACACTAATGCGAAAATCTTTATATTTGAGTTGCTTCAAATCTCTCCAACTCATTGTGCAATTTTGGACAAAGCTCTAATTGGCTCTAATGTTCCTGAAGATCTTGATCTTGACAGATTCCAAACAATGGTGGGTCACTTGACATCCCCTCAATACATATCCTTTTCTGAAGAAGATGACATCTCACTGATTCACCCACACAACCAGCCCTTGCATATCAAAGTCTTAATCCAAAACCGTCATGTCAAATGTGTGTTGATAGATGGAGGTGCTGATCTAAATATCTACTCCTACACATTGGTTACAAAAATGGGATTGTCAGAAGATGCTATTGATCCTATAAAGATCCATAAAATCATATGATGAACAAGAAAGGAATTCCAAAGGAGTCATTGTGTTACTTGTCAGAACAGAACCTATCATCAGAGATATCACCTGTCAAGTACTAGATCTCCCCCTAGCCTATAAAATTATTCTAGGAAGGCCCTGGATTCATGAGATGCAAGCTATTCCATCAACATACCACCAATGTCTCAAATTTCCCTATGATGGAGTAGATGTCACTATACCTACAGACACATCAACATCTTGTAATGCTTTGAAAGAAAGTGAAGATAAACTTGTTCCACATAATAGAGAGTCTTCTACCAAATAAATAAACATATCATCTACATCTAAAATAGAAGACCTATCAAAAGGAGTTAAGATCAAGGACACCGACATGGGAGAATACATAATGGAACTAGTCCTATCTTTCACATCTCTCCCACTTTCACCAAAGCCTTATGGACAACCTTCAGTAAAGGTGAAACCTACAACCAAAGAACCTCAGGTTATCTTCAATGGGATTTTTATCATAGAAAAGGTTTCCAAACAAGAATTAGATGAGGAAGAAGCTATATTATCTTGTCTATACAAAGATGAGTCTCAATCACAAATAGATAAAAAATGTGACTCTAAAATACCTAAGATTCCTAAAAAATCATATGGAACAAGTCATCGACTAATGTCTAAAATGGGATACATAGGAAAGGGACCTGTAGGAACAAGAGGCAAAGGCATCATTAGACCCATTGAACACTGTGGGAGAAAAACCAAGGATACTCTAGGTATCGATTATCACAAGAAACCTTTCCATCTTAGTGGAAGCTCTACACATGTCCTATAACAGATTAAACCAAAGACATATATTTAGCAAAAGGAAGAAACAAAACACTCAGACAGTGATGATTCAGATACAAATGATGTTTTTCCTTATGAATGAATACCTCAACATATCTTAGATATTCTTGAAAATGAAAAGGAACCTAAAAGAATCAATGTAGTAGACACACACGAACCTACTACTAAACAAGAGATAGTCGCAACACAAGAACTGACTAATCCTAAAAAAAAGCAAGAAGAAGGTGAACCTATCACAATAGCCAAACATTTGGGACACAATAGTGATTCTAAGATAGATTCCCATGAATATGAATTTCACTTAGACTCTGAAGTTAATCCTGCTTGGAGAATCCATCCTGATTTCACACATGTTCTTGATTTTCCCAGGGATTCAAATGAAGAATCAAATGACTGTGAATGGGGAATTGTTCCAAAAGAAGATGATCTTATAATAGAAAAACACATAGATGTCATTCAACAATACATACCTACATCTAAAATGAGTCTAGAAGAAAATGATAGACCTTGTGAGATTGATTCACTTATCACTAACGTGGGATCCAATGATGGCATTGAGACGCTTAACGAACTAAACATTTTGAGCAGTAATATCATCCTTGAATTTGAGAGTTAAATTAGAGCCAATGATGAAAACACTGTATGCATAAACACTATCAGCCAATCCTTTCCCACACTTACTATCCAACACCTTGAGCTTATTGACCAAATGTCTGATGATCCAAGCCAAGACATCCATACTTTCCAAATAGACTATGCTCTTGCATGCTACCTAAGTGCAATAGAACCCTTGATGACTTCCATCAGTGGACCTAGCATTAGCATGATAGAGTCAGATATCAAATAGATCAGTTAAAAGAATAAAATAAAAAATTAAAAGAGTTCTGAGGGTGAAAACCATTATGTGGCAGTCTTATGACCTAAAATAGTAAAAAGAAAAGATGTATCCAAAGGTGAAAACCTCTCTGAGGCACCTAAGGATGAGATATTTGATGTCCTTCCAAGTCATTTACAAGATAGATCTCTAGTATTGATAGAACCAACTTAGTCTATCAATTTGGGCACATCGGAGGAACCTCAATTGATTCATGTAGCACAATCCCTATCAAAAGAAGAAAAACAAACATTCACAAAATTCTTAACAGAGAAGAAAATCAACTTTACATAGAAATAATTAGATATGCCTGGATTATATCCTAATATCATCATGCATCACCTCTCTATCGCTCCAGGTGTTAAACCAAGCAAGAAAAAGTTGTGAAAAATGCATCCTCATGTGGCACCCCTTGTCAAAGCTGAGTTAGAAAAACTACTAAAAGATAGATTTATTTGAGTCATAGATTATGAAGAGTGGATCTCAAACATAGTTCCAGTATCAAAACTAGATAAATCAATCAGATTATGCACATATTTCAGAGATATAAACAAAGTGTTCCCTAAGGATGATTTTCCACTACCAAACATCGATAAGATAGTAGACATGACTGTGGGCTTTGAAATGTATTCTTTAATGGATGGTTTCTCTAGATACAACCAAATCAAGATAGCTCCAGAAGATCAAGAGAAGACAACTTTTACTTGTGCATGAGGTACTTTCTACTAGAACTTCATGCCATTTGGTCTTAAGAATGTTGATGCTACATATCAAAGAGCTATGACATCTATCTTTCATGATATGATGCATAAAAACATGGAAGATTATGTTGATGATAATTTGGCTAAATCAATGAAAAGATCTGAATACCTAGCTAACTTGGGTACAATACTGGATAGAATGGAGAAATTTAGTCTCAAACTAAATCCTAACAAATGTGCCGTTGGTGTTAGTTCAAGAAAACTTCTAGGGTACATTGTTTCAAAGAAAGGTATTAAAGTGGATCTAGCAACCTTCGAAGAACATCAATCAAATGAGGACCTTACAAGGAAGGGTACAATCAATCAAATGCTTCATATCTCAGCTAGCAGACATATCACAACCTTTCACAAAGACACTGCATAAAGGTGTGACCTTCACATGGAACGAAGAATGTGAAAAGAACTTAAATCTTATCAAACAATATCTGGAAAATCCACCAATTCTCATGCCTCCCATTCAGGAAAAGCCTTTAATATTTTATGTCTCCACTATAGATACTTAACTAGGGGCATTACTAGCACAACATGATGAGAATAAGAAGGAAAGAGCTATCTACTACATCAACAGAACACTGGTAGCTTATGAAAAGAACTATTCCATGATAGAAAAAGCATGCCTAGCTGTTATCTTTGCATCACAAAAGCTAAGACATTACATGTTAGCTCATACTACACAATTAATAGAAAATATTGATCCATTGAAGTACTTATTAAGAAAATCTTCCATCACAGGTAGACTAGCCAAATGGGTAATGCTACTAAGAGAATTCGACATCAAGTATGTTGAAAGAAAAGCTATCAAAGGGAAAGTCATTGTAGATCAGTTAGCTGAAGCACCAATGTTTGATGACCAACCAATGCAAATGGAATTCATGGATTCCTCTATCATGCACATATCTTCCAGAACATGGTGCTTATTATTTGATGGATCCTACACATAGAACAGATCTGGAGCTGGCATATTGTTCATAACACCATAGGGTTACTCCATTCCAAAGGCAATCAAGATCAAGTTCCCTTGTACTAACAACATAGTGGAATATGAAGCTTTACTAAATGGTATGAAAATAGCAATTGAATGGAGAGTGATAGAATTACACATTCATGGAGACTCACAACTATTCATACACCAAGTCAATGATGTGTATCAAACAAAAGATGAGAAACTCATTCCATACAAGTGCATGGTAGATGATCTAAAGAAGTACTTCATTACAATCACATTTGAACAGATTCCTAGAATGTAGAACAAGGCTACTGACGCTATGGAAATGCTATCATCTTTACTACAGCAACCTGAATATGAGCTATGCTATGAGTTCCTTGTGGAAGCAATGTTATTCCCCGCCTATGATTATCCAGAAACCCGCATGACTACAACGTTGTTGTTCATGATTCCTCCTGCTACAAAAACATATACTCTGACCTTCAAGACCAAATAATTCTCAATACCTATAACCATCATGAAAAATGTTACCTTGTCCAAAATGCATCGTGATATGTCATCATTGGTAATGATTTATACAAATGAAGTCTAGATGGTACACTTCTTAGGTGTTTAGAATGTGAAGAGTCACAATGCACATTAGAGAAAGTCCACAAAGGTATTTGTGGATCACATTCCAATGGTTTGAAACTAGTTTGAAAACTCATTAGGGTCAGGTACTATTGGCCAGACATGGAAAAGAGGCCGTAAAATATGCTAAGAATTGTCAGAAATATCAAGTTCATCGAAACTTGATTCATGCACCAGGGAGAGATTTGATTCCCTTTACAACACAATGGACTTTTCAACAATGGGCATTTGATCTCATAGGGGTTATTTATCCACATTCATCAAATGGTCATACCCATATCATCACAGCTATAGATTACTTCACAAAATGGGTAGAAGTAGTTCCTTTGACACAGGCCACTGGAAAAAAAATCTCTATGTTCATATTGAATTATATCATTTATAGATATGGTATACCATACTCCATCATCATAGACAATGGAGGCCAATTCAAGAACAAGGACCTAGATTCCTTATGCTATAAATTCAAAATCACTCAACATTGGTCATCCATTTACTATCCACAAGGGAATGGACAAGCTAAACCATCTAACAAGAAATTATTAAAAATTCTACACCAAACGATTAACAAAATAGGAAGAGACTGGCACCTGATGATAAATCCAACTCTTTGGGCCTACATAACAAGTATCAGAATGCCCATTGGGATACTCCTTTCTCTTTAGTATATGGGGCTGAAGTGGTACTACCTATTGAGGTTGATATCCCATCTCTAAGAATTAGAATGCATGGTCTAGTAACTGATGATGATTACAGAGTATCTAGGTTACAAGAGCTTGAACTACTAGATGAGCACAGGAAAGCTGTGTATGATCATCTTAGAGTATATTAGAAACGAATGTCTAGAGACTATAACAAGAAAGTTAGACACAAAGAATTCTAGGTTGGCGATCTAGTCTTGAGAGAGAATACTAAAAATCAATCCCATCGAGAATGTAAAGGGAAGTTTGAACCCAACTGGCTCGGTCCCTTTCTTATCACTATTGATTTTGGCTCTAGAGCCTATTAACTCTCAACGGCTAAAGGAGAATAGCTCTGAGAACCAATCAACATTCTCCATCTGAAGAAATTCTACGCTTGAGACATTCAGTCTACCAAAATATCTTGAAAAAAGTATAAAAATCAGAAAATGTTCTAAAAAAAATGATCATCTTGGTGAAAACCTAGCAATAGGCACCTTGATGGTCCATAAAAAAATCAAAAAAATGGAAAACTACAAAAAAATTGAAAAGATGAAAAATACAAAAAAAAAAGAAGAAAAAGAAAAAGTTCCTTGGTGAAAACTTGGTTAACAGGCGCCTTGGTAGCAAAAATAGAATCTCTACCAAGATGGTGAAAACCTGGCAAATGGGTGCCACTTGTGTCGAACCGCTCCATCTATCAGCGCAATCTTGGTATTTCCTAGCTTTCATTCTACTTTATTTTGTACATATCTCCTTGTTTTCTTTCCCATCCTATTTTCTATAAAGTTGGTATGTACATCAAGCAACAAAAGCATCTATATCCTATCAATGTTTCAACACTCGGGGGAAACCAATGTCTTATCCTACAATCCTCAGTATACCTCAGACAAGTCATATCCAATCAAAGTCCTTCAAAGATATATTCAAGTCAGTTGTTTGTCTCCCTACTAGAAAAGGATTTTTCACCCAACAACAACAACACCAAACAAGCTACAACAACAAACAAAAATAATCTCTATGACATGCTTTTATCTTCTAGTATGCTAACTGATTCACATTGAGATTTTGCATAATATGTTCTCTCAAGCTCATTGATGATGTCCTTTCATAGGATTTAGAGACTGATGACTGGGGGCATAATCTTTTCTTTGTCTTCTGTTTGTAAGTAAAAATCTAATGACTCTAGAAATTTTGGATTGAATTAGTGTCCACTATAAGTTCCTCCATCATGAATTGGATGGCCATGTGTACCTTGACCATTGATACCTGGATGCTTAAGGGAAGTAAGATCTAACTTTTTCCTTTTGAGTGATTTCTTATTTCTATTGTGAAACACAACATTACCCAAGGATGTGAGCAACAAAGGGTCACTACGGGTAATTCACATTAGAATCAAAATAATCTCACCATTGCTTGGTGTGTTTGTCTGCAAGGCATATTCAGGTCATCACAACGTTTATGTTCTGATTCTTATACAAATTACTAAATAAAAATAAACATGATATTCAAGTCATCCTGGCTTTTGTTTCTTGATTCTTATATCTAAATCTGATATTTCAAACTAAAAGTCAATATTCATATGTTCATGGTTGCCTAACTAGCGGACATTGTATCGACTATTCAGTGTTACCTAAAAATATTCAGTGATGATAAAAACTAACATATGATTAGTGACTAATTCCTAGGTCTTGCATTTCATTTGCATCTTGCATTTTGCATGGTTGCATCTTTCTCATGATCTGAATGAAGCATGTTTTTTTATATTCTCTAAAATCACACTAAAAACACATCACAAGGACTGAGTGTCGTATGTAGGTCCCTCAAACTAATCATAAATCAGTCATCATTTTGGGTTACACATCCATTTTGACAATGACTAAGCACTTGACCTCTTAATATACCTGCAAAAACATGTCATGTGTATCACTACATCTACATTGCATATCATATCATAACCATCTCACATTGCATGTGCATCCATTAAAAACATAAAGAGGATCATATATTGCATTTATTCATCTACCATCTATCATTGCATTTTACATTGCATATTCATACATTCAAAGTAAAAGTTCATTGCATATTCATATGTTCAATAGTGAAAAGGAAACATTTCATACAATCACATCACATGATAATACATCATAAAATCAAAATGACAAGTGCAATGAAGTCAAAACCAATATGAATGATCTAATATATATATGAATCTTAGTATAGTATAAGGGGTGCACTAATAGCACATGATAAAAAATAAGAATGAGCTTTAATGAGCTATCTGGTACAAAAGATCAAAAATGTCAAAATTGAGGAACAATCATGAATCAACTATTAGCCTGGTCCTCAACATAAGGCATTGCCCCTCCTCATGCACATGCATCAGGTGGTGGATCGATATGTGACACTCTGGCTCCCTCTGATGCTAACATGTACTAGGAGTAGGATGTCACTCTCTGTGCAGGAAGCACAACTGAAAAGTATGCTGATACATAGTACGTTGGACGATCTATCTAATGGATCACCTTAGCCTACAACTGCCTGACCTCAGCATCCCTCTCTCTCAACTGCCTATCCCGCTCATGCAATTGTACCTCCAGTGATAGGATATGCACTCTCTAATCTCAAAGCTAGGGATGTACCCATCTAATGATATCTTGAGGTGTCTACCTCAGTCCAGGGTCTGCCTCTACCGCCACCTTTGCATCCTCCATGGTCTCATTACCTCTGTCGGCACCTGTATTAGTTTGTGCCTTACGATGTCAAACCTCTGATCCTAGATGAAAATCAGGGGCACCTAGCACCTCCTCTGTACTACCAACTCCACATAGTGTCCCACCATCACCCCTGCTAAACTGACATTGTAAAACTATCGGTCTGCCTACAAGAACTAATCATGGTATGAGTGGTGGCCTCATCTATCTAGACAGTCTCGAAGGAGTAACAACCACTCTCAGCATTGGTGGAGTAGGATGCATGATTAGAATTTGTACCTCCCTCCATCTCTATCCTATGCCCATAGGGGCACCTATCATTTCATGAGCATCCACCATCATCAGGATCAACTCTATAGGATCAGAGAACTGCCTAGTGGGATGCTCCATAATGTATGCAATGTATGCAATGTATGCATCAGTAACACCTACATCGACTACCTAAGGTTGGTAATCCCAATCCCTAATTTGTAGCTCACTCTACTCATGGCTATACACTACAAAAGATAACCAGGTGGACCATCCTAATCCAAGCTCTCGCACCTATCATGTGTATACTAAGAAATCTTGTGGTTCATCCTGGATGAGTCCATACTGTCTCTAGATGTGTGTGATTAGGAATCTCTCGAGCATAGTGGTAGACCGCCCTATCAATATCTGGCTCTAACAAAAATAGCCAAACTGGGCACGAGCTGTAGGCCACACCTTGATCTCCAGATAGGGCCTCCAAGTCACCACTATCATATCATCTAGCACTCAAGGCTAGTACTCTATGTGCCCCATTTGGACCTGTGTAACAAATCCAGAATACTTGTAGATGAGAGGCTCCTAAGGCCACCTCTCATCATTGCAAATACATTTGAAAATGGGAATGTGCTCCCATGCCCATATCTAAAGTGCAAGTGCTCCTGATCCAAACACCTTCCCCTCATGGTAGATGATCTCTGCATCTCTGCGAATATGTGAGCCAGCAAACACTGGCCCCATCCAAACTCTGTCGGACTTTCCATCAAACATTGAACCATCAGAGCCCAGCCCATTAGAAGACCATTATGTGGATGGTCAGACATGATGATCCCCCTGATCATCCCTCTATGATACACTCCAAACAATGGGTCTACCCATAACACTGTACAAGAACCTCCCATGGAATTAGCTGCGCAATCTTCTCATCTACATCAAACAATGTCTAAAATGCCTATAAACCTATGTTATCTACACTAAGATAGTCCAAGCGAGGGCCAAGGAATGGAATACAAAGAATCCTATACACATCCTCCAAGGTAACTGTGATCTCCCTTGTCGAAAGATGAAATGTCTATGTCTAAGAGTGAAAGTGCTCTACTAGTGTGGTGATCAAACCATGGTTCACCTAAATATCCTGTGTGTGTGTGAAAATTGTACCTGATCTATAGACACAACACTTCAGTAAAACATTAGAGGTTAGCAAAAATCAAAATCATGCAAAATTGAAATCTAATTTAACCAAGTGATTTACTGCCTTCTAGTAGGTGCGAGATTAATGTTCTCAGATTGTTATCGAGATCAGTGACCTAGACGACACCTAAACGAAGGATTTGAATGCAAAATTGATATGAAATATGAATGCAATTAATCTATATTTTTGGATTTTCTATGTAATGATATGAAAAACTGATATGAATCTATGCTAATATGCAAATTGATATGCAATGCTAATCTAGAAATGAAATGATATGAGAATGAAAATTCTAACAATAATATGAAAGCTATGAATTTGAAATTGATCTCACAAAGCTTCGAATCCTCAAATTTATCTTTCAAGCTCCAATTGTGCAAATTCTCCAAATCTGATATGCTATGATTCCTGTAGAGTAAGTTTGCAATTTGGGAGATATGAAATTGAAGAGCTGAGCCTTGGTTTTATAGAAATCCAGGGCTTTGGAGGTGCATGGAAGAAAGCCATAAATCACTCAAATAACTCAGGTTGATTTTTGAGTTATTTTTAAATAACAGATAATTAAGTCACAAAAATCATGCAAAGGCACAGTTCAACTCGAATTAGAAGTTTAGATCAACTTTAAAACTCAAAAAGATGTTGGGTTTCAAAAAGCTAACAACTTGCATTGATTTTCCAATTTGAGTTTAACTGGTCCTTGAATGTGCACATGGATAATTATGATTTAATAAATAAATAAAGTGATTTATTCTCAACTTAACTGATTTTTGAAATAAAATAATTAATTTATGGGTTAATTAACTATTTTATCACACTTTTATTAAAAACTATATTATTAAATAATGCCAACTTGCTTTAATTAATTAAATAAGAATTTAATCAATTATTCATAGGATATTGGATTTATTGTCAAAATTAAATAATACAACTAATAATAGATAGAATTAAATTTAATTACACAATTAAGTGGCAAGATATTAAATCTAATTAATTAAATATGAAAACATTCAATTAATCAAACTTAGGATAAATGTGATTTATTGCCAAATAATCATTAAATTAAAGATAATTAAGATAATTAGGAATATTGCTAGGAATATTCCCCGATGCAGAATTTAAGATAATCAATTATGATTCGATGATGTTTAGATGTGCCTTAGGTTAGGACTTTGATGTTGATTTCATTCGAATTGTTGATATAGGGGATTAATGAACTTATAGCCCATTTTTGGGGTATTACATTTTGCCCCTCTTTGAATTACTATGTGAAGCGCAGTGGTTCAAAGATAGTCTGTGTTTGATAAAGATATGAAACTGATTCGAAATTGATAATTGATATGAGACAGAAGCTGATTGATATTGATTTGATATGGAGATAATAGGTCTTGAATGACCAAAGATAATGTTCACTATAGCAGCGATGAACCGATGATTGCAAAAAAGTGTCAAAACACCTGATTCCAAACCTTAGGATTGCAAAGAAGTGAGTGACCGATTCTAGACTCGATTGTCTTAGTAGAACTAGTAGGTATCACATCCAAATCCTTCGGTTGCCGAAGAACCAAGGAAAGAACACTATGATCCGATGGTTGCAAAAATTGATACAGTTTACAAGATTAGGAGAATACCAGATTGATATGGATCTTGATGAATCTGATATGCCCTAAGTGATGATAGATTTGCCCCGAGCGATGAGGTCTTTTTTGATGAATTAGTAACTAGACGTGATTGTTTGTCTTGATCACTGATGAAAGATAATAGATTCCCAATAAAATTAGATTTACAGACTTGAATGATGTGCAATACCATGCCCCCTTCGGGATTAAAATTGAAATCTGACAAGAAAAGTCAGTGTTGAGAGTTCAGAAGCATGTTAATTGATTGTAAAAGTGGTTATACACGTTCAAGAATGCATTCTTCATCGTTAGAAGGTCCCAAAAGACCAAGTTTGACTAGGTTTGACCATGAGTTGACCAAGTTGAAATTTTGATAGTTTGATGTTAGATAATCAGTTAAGTTGAATACTAGATTTCTGTGATGATTGAAGGTTGATTATGCAAGCAATAGACTGTCCTAGGCCCAAAAAATTTTAAATCATGATTTTGACATATTAAATGATCTCATATTTTGATTTTGATCCTGAAAAAAGATTCTACTTGCTGTTTCGTTGGAGGAACCTTCGTGTGAGATTCAGCTCTTGTTAGATTTGAAGATGCGAGTGGAGAATTGTTTAAGCATTGAAGTTCGTTTAGCCATTGTGAGATTATGCAACATGCAAAATGCGAAGAGACATGCAAAATGAAATGCAACCTAAGACCTAGGACCTACTCACTAATCATATGTCGATTTGTTATCATCATTGAACTTTTAGGTAATCGGATAAATCAATACAATGCCCACTAGCTATGAAACCATAGACATATGAATATCGATTTGTATGCACAAGAATCAATACAACACCCACTGGTCAACAACCATGGATATATGAATATTGATTTTGTTTTCAAAATGTCGGATTAGATATAAGCACCAAGGCACAAACGCCAGGATGACCTGAATATCTTTTCCATTTTGATATAGCAATTTGTATAAGCATCAAAACATGAACGTCGTGATGACCTGAATACACCTTGCATGACAAACACATCAAACAGCCAAGAGATCATTCTAAATCCAATGTGAATTACCCGTAGTGACCCTTTATCGTTCACAACCTTAGGTAAGATCGCATTCACAATAGGAGTAAGAACTCACTCAAAAGACAATAGTTAGATCAAACTTCCTTGAATTTTTTGGGTATCAATGGTCAAGGTACACA
This sequence comes from Chamaecyparis obtusa, assembly GCA_027943335.1. Taxonomy (NCBI): domain Eukaryota; kingdom Viridiplantae; phylum Streptophyta; class Pinopsida; order Cupressales; family Cupressaceae; genus Chamaecyparis; species Chamaecyparis obtusa. Next base: position 77,337 of record BSBK01013516.1, on the reverse strand, counting down.
TGGCCATCCAATTTGAGATAGAGGCTCCTACAGTCAGACACCATTTCAATCCAGAATTGCCAAAGTTGTTAGATTTTCACATACAAGCAGAAGACAAAGAAAAGATTATGCCCCCAGTCATCACTCTCTAAATCTAATAAAGGACATCATCAAAGAGCTCGAAGGGACACAATGTGCAAAAATCTCAATGTGAATCAGTAAGCATACAAGGAGATAAAAGCATGAAAAACACAAATTGTTTTCAATTTGTTGTTTGATTGCGTTGTTGTAGATGCAAAATCCTTTCTGGAGGCAAGACAGACTTGACTGACTCAAATGAAGCTTCATAAGGACTCTGACTGGATATGATACGTCTAAGATATATTGGAGGCCATAGGATATGACATTGATTACCCCTAATTTTGAACATTGATAGGATACAGACACTTGAGTAGATTGGTGGACAAACCGACTTATTGAAAACAGGAATGCACAAACAAACTGGGAGATATATACCAACTAAAGCAAGACTGAAAGTTGAGAAATACCAAGATTGCGCTGATAGATGGAGCATTTTGAAACAAGTGGCACCCGTTTGCTGGGTTTTCACCATCTCGGTAGAGATTCTATTTTTGCTACCAAGACGCCTGTTTCCAGGTTTTCACCAAGGCACTTTTTTTTTTTTTTTCATTTTTTCAATTTTTTTGTACTTTTGATATTTTTTTATTTTTTTTGTACTTTTGATATTTTTTTATTTTTTTGTGAATCATCAAGGCGCCTATTGCTAGGTTTTCACCAAGATGTTCATTTTTTCAGGACTTTTTCTAATTTTTATAATTTTTTCAGGACATTTTACCATAGATTGAATGCTTTAGGCGTAGAATTTCTTTAGATGGAGAGCGTTGATTGGTTCTTAGAGCTATTCTCCTTTAGTCATTGAGAGTTGATAGGCACTAGAGCCAAAAGTAGTAGTGATGACAAAGGGACCCAGCCAGTTGGGTTCAAACTTCCCCTTGCGTTCTCGATGTGATTGATTTTTAGGATTTTCTCTCAAGACTAGATCGCCAACCTGAAATTCTCTGTGTCTGACTTTCTTGTTGTAGCCTCTAGACATTCTCTTCTGATATACTCTAAGATGATCATATGTTGCTTGTCTACGCTCATCTAGTAGTTCAAGTTCTTGCAACCTAGACACTCTGTAGTCATCATCAGCTACTAGACCATGCATTCTGATTCTTAGTGATGGGATTTCAACCTCAATAGGTAGTACCGCTTCAGACCCATAAACTAAAGTGAAAGGCATAGCCCCTATAGGAATTCTGATACTTGTTTAGTAGGCCCATAGAGTTGGATTAATCATGAGATGCTAGTCTCTGCCAGTTTTGTTTACTGTTCTGTGCAAGATCTTCAATAGATTTTTGTTAGAAACCTCTGCTTGGCCATTCCCTTGTGGATAGTAGATAGAAGACCAATGTTGTGTGATCTTGAATTTAGCACATAGATCATCTAGGTCTTTATTCTTGAATTGCCCACCATTCTCTGTGATTATGGAATGAGGTATCCCATATCTGCATATGATATAGTTCAATATGAGCATAGATATTTGTTTCCCTATTGCTTGTGTCAAAGGGACCGCCTCTACCCATTTTGTAAAATAATCTGTGGCTGTGATTATATGGGTATGTCCATTAGAAGAATGAGGATGAATCATCCTGATAAGATCAAATGCCCATTGATGGAAAGGCCATTGTGTTGTAAAGGGGATTAGATCCCTCCTTGGAGCATGAATTAGGTTGCCATGTACTTGACACTTTTGACAATTCTTAGCAAATTTGATAGCCTCTTTCTCCATTTCAGGCCAATAGTACCCAGCCCTAATAAGTTTTCAAGCTAGTGTTAAACCATTCAAGTGTGACCCACAAATACCATCATGGACTTCCTCTAATGCATGTTGAGACTCTTCATGTTCTAAACATCTAAGTAGTGTACCATCTAGACCTCATTTGTATAGATCATTACCAATGATGACATATCGGGAGGCATTACGGATAAGGTATCTCTTTTCATGGTGGTTGAAGGTATTGGGAATTATGTGGTCTTGGAGATAGGAAAATAGGTTTTTGTATCAGGATCAATCATGACCTATAACAGTGCAGATCATGCAGGTTTCAAGGGAGTCATATGCAGGATAAGAGAGTGCTTCCACCAAGAACTCGTAGCGTAGCTCATGTTCAGGCTGCTATAATAAAGTAGATAGTGTTGCCATTGCATCGGCAGCCTCCGTTCTAGGAATTTTCTCAAATGTGATAGATATGAAATATTTCTTAAGATCATCTACCATTCTCTTGTAAGGAATGATCTTTTCATCTTTAGTTTGGTACACATCATTGACTTGATGAATAACAAGTTGAGAGTCTCCATGAATGTGTAGCTCTGTTACTCTCCATTCAATTGCTATTTTCATACCATTCAAAAGGGCTTCATATTCTACAATATTGTTTGTACAGGGGAACTTTAGTCTAAATGCTTTTGGGATGGAGTATCCTTGAGGAGTTATGAACAATATGCCTACTCTAGATCCATTCTATGTATAGGAGCCATCAAAGAACAATTGCCATTCTCTAGAAGATAGGTGCATAATAGAGGAGTCTGGAAATTCCATTTGCATTGGTGTGTCATCAAACATGGGTGCATCCGCTAGTTGATCAGCAATAACTTGACCTTTTATAGCTTTTCTTTCAACATATTCAATGTCAAATTCACTTAGAAGCATGACCCATTTAGCTAGTCTACCTGTGAGGGCAGCCTTGCTTAATAGGTATTTTAGCGGATCAATTTTTGCTACTAGATGCATTGTATGAGCTAACATATAGTGTCTCAATTTTTGTGATGCAAAGATCACAGCGAGACAAGCTTTCTCAATCATATAATAGTTCTTTTCATACGCCACCAATGTTCTGCTTATATAATAAATGGCTCTTTCCTTTTTCTCTTCATCATGTTGTGCTAGCAATGCCCCCAGTGATGTGGCTATTATGGAGACATATAAGATCAATGGCTTCCCATGAATAGGGGGCATCAAGATAGGTGGATTTGATAGATACTTCTTGATATGGTTAAAGTTGTTCTCACATTCTTCATTCCATGCAAAGGTCACACCTTTATGTAATGTTTTTGTAAAAGGCTGTGATATGTCTGCTAGTTGTGATATGAATCTTCTGATAGATTGAACTCTTCCTTGCAACATCCTCATTTGACTAATATTCATGGGAGGTTGCATCTCTATTATAGCCTTGACTTTAGCCAGATCAACTTCAATGCCCTTCTTTGAAACTATGTATCCTAAGAGCTTTCCAGAAGTGACACCAAAAGCACACTTCTTAGGATTTAGTCAGAGACTAAACTTTTCCATTCTATCTAGGATCATGCTCAAGTCCTTTAGATGTTTAGTTCTAATCATAGATTTTGCTAAAGTATCATCAACATAATCTTCCATAGTTCGATGCATCATGTCATGGAAAATAGATGTCATTGCTCTTTGATATGTAGCTCCAGCATTTTTAAGCCCAAATGGCATGACATTCCAACAGAAGGTGCCCCATGCACATGTGAAAGTAGTTTTCTCTTGGTCCTCTGGAGCAATTTTTATTTGGTTATATCCAGAAAAACCATCCATTAAGGAATACATCTCGAAACCCGTAGTCATATCCACTATCATATCAATGTTAGGTAGTGGAAAGTCATCTTTAGGGCATGCTCTATTCACATCTCTAAAGTCTGTGCACACTCTGATTGACCCATCTGGTTTAGAAATAGGTACAATATTGGAGATCCACTCTACATAGTCAATAACTCAGATGAATCTGGTGTTTAGGAGCTTCTCTAATTCAACTTTTACCAAGAGTGCAACGTGAGGATGCATCTTTGTCAATTTTTGCTTGACAGGTTTGACATTTGGAGCGATAGATAAATGATGCATTATGAGATTAGGATCCAATCCTGGCATATCTAAATATTTCCATGCAAAGTTGATCTTCTTCTCTATGAGGAATGTTGTAAATTTTTGTTTCTCTTCTTCTAATAATGATTGTGCTACATGTACCAATTGTGGTTCCTCTGTTGTACCCAAATTGATGGATTGAGTGGGCTCAATTAGAACTGGAGATCTATCCTGTAAATGACTCAGAAGGACATCAAATATCTCATCCTTAGGCACCTTAGAGAGGTTTTCACCTTTGGATACATCTTTTATTTTTACTTTTGTAGGTTCTGAGACTGCCACAAAGTGGTTTTCACCATCAGAACTCTTTTTCTTTTTCTTTTTATTCTTGTTTTTCTGACTAAGATATTTGATATCTGACTCGGTCATGCTGATGCTCAGTTCAATGATGGAAGTACTCATAGGCTCAACTGCATTGAGGTAGCAAGCAAGGGCATAGTCATTTGGGAAGGTATAAATACCATGGCTCAGATTTGTGGAGGTTTGATCAATAAGTTCTGGATATTTGATAGTCAAAGTAGGGAAAGATTGGGAGATAGTGTTTACAGATATGGATCTATCATCATTGGTCCTAACCTGACACTCGAATTCAAAGGTGATACTACAACTTAAGACATCCAATTCATGAATAGGCTCAATGTCATCATGGGAGTCCAATTCAGTCATAGGTGGATCAGACTCAATAGGTTCATCATTTTTCTCTAGACTTACATTGGTTTGAGGTGCATATTGGTGAATAACATCAACATTTTTCTCTATGATAAGCTCATCTAGTTCTAGAATGGCTCCCCATTCATAGTCATTTGATTCATCTTCTGATTCAGGATCTCTAGGAAATCTTAGAACATGAGTAAAGTCAGGGTGAATACCCCAAGAAGGGTTACCCTCAGATTCTGATCTGTATTCATACTCATGAGAATCTGTCTCAGAATCACTACCACTTCCCTCTTCTTGATTGTTTTTGAGATTATCTAGTTCTTGTGTTGCACCTATCTCTTGATTGATAGTAGGTTATTGTGTTTCTACTACATTAATTCTCTTGATAGGATCATCTTTATCATCAAGAAGGTTTTTTATCTCTTTAGGTAATTTTTCATAGGGGATGAGTTCTGAACTATCTGAATCACTATCGGATGGTTTTGTTTCTTCTTTCTTAAGAAGAGGTTCCCCTGGTGCGATTTGCTCTATGACATGAGAGCAATTACCTTTGAGGTGATAGGGTTTCTTCTTAAAGCCTAAGCCAACTTTGTTTTTATTTTCTCTACCAGTATGTGGGAGAGGTACCTCAAGACCTTTTCCTCTAATTCCTAGAGGTCCTTTACCTAAATATCCCATCTTAGCTATTAATTTATCTCCTGGACCATATGACTTGGAAGAGAGTGTGGAGACTGCAGAGTCACCAGTTTGAACAACTTGAGATTCAGGTTCATCTTTGTATAGCCATGATAGCACAGCCTCATCCTCTTCAAATTCTTTCTTGGATACTTGTTCTACTACAAAATTCTTTTTATATGCTTCAAGAGGTTCTTTAGAGTCTGGTTTGGATTGTTTCAAAGATTTCCCATAAGATTTAGGTGAGATAGGGAGAGATGTCAAAGATAAGACTGGCTCGATAGTATATTCTCCCATACTATTTTCTTTGATATTAACCCCTTTTGCAAGATCTTCCATTTGAAATGTGGATGCTTCTTTAGTTGGTTCAATAGAAGATTCTCTGTTATTAGGTACAAGCTTATCTACACTTTCCTTCAAGGTGTTGCAAGTTGTATTCAGATCTGTGGGGATAGTAACCTCTACTCCTTCATAAGGAAACTTCAAACATTGATGGTATGTAGAAGGAATAGCTTGCATTTCATGTATCCATGGTCTCCCTAGAAGGACGTTGTAGGCCAAAGGTAGATCAAGCACTTGACAGATGGTATCTTTGATAACTGGACCCACTCTGATAGGTAAGACAATGGTGCCTTTAGAAGATCTTTCTTGTTCATCATAGGCCTTGATAGTTATTTTCTTTCTAGGATCAATAGCCAATTCTAAAAATCCCAATTGTGTGATCAAGCTGTAAGAACAAATGTTTAGGCCAGCGCCCCCATCTATCAACACATGTTTGACTCTACGGTTCTTGATCAAGACTTGTATATGCAAAGGCTGATTATGTGGATGACTCAAGGAGTTGTCATCTTCCTCTGAAAAGGAGATATATTGTGGAGATGTAAGATGTCCAACCATAGTCTGGAACCTATCCAAATCAAGGTCATCAGGAACATTGGAACCAAGAAAAGCTTTATCGAGAATGGCTCTATGAGCTGGAGATATTCGAAGCAACTCAAACATGGAGATTTTTGCATTAGTGTGTTGGAGTTGTTGAACAATGCTATAAGATGTAGGCCTTGTATCCTTTGGATTGGAAGATTTGGAAGTAGCCTTCTATTTAGAAGCAGATGAAAGATTGAAGGGCACCTTAGGGACATGTGATGAATCTAGGATTTGTCCTTTCAGATGCGTTTGAGCTTGTGATTGAGTAACTGCGTTAGCTGAGGAATGATCTCTATCTCTTTGTACAATTGTGATGACATTGCAACTTTCAGAGAGACATGGTTCAACCATATTGATGACAGCATTATTTCTAGGGTAGGCATAGTTGACTTTTGCCCCCATATTAGGCTGAGAAGTTGAAACTTCTTGACCATGTTTCAGAAATGGTTCTGTGAATGCTGTATGATCATTATTGCTCGAGGGATTGTCAATTGTGATGTCTCCACTATCGATCAGATCTTGAATGGTATGCTTCAAGTGATAGCAACTACTAGTTTTGTGGCCTTTACTCCAATGGAAATCACAGAATTCATTTTCCTTCCACCATATCAGTTTGGGGTCCTGAGCATTCGGTCGGATTGGTGGTAAGGAGATGATGTTATCAGCCAGTAGAGTTTTCATAGCTGATTCTAAAGACTCTCCTAGAGGAGTAAATTTTTTATGTTTATCCCATTTTTTGTATTCTGGCTTCCTTTGAGATGGTGGAGAAGACTTTTTCTCTGAAGCTTTAATGGCTTGAGTGCCAAGAGTGAGATTGTAGGATGGTGCCTTTGATGGGGCACAGACAGTGTCAACAACACCATCTGTGATGATGCCTTTGTTCTTGTTCCAATTTTTTTTCTTGTCTTTAGAACTAGATCCAGATTCGTACTTGTCTTTTTGAAGTGTGATTTCTCCTTTTTTTACAAGAACTTTTTCGATTTTGATAGCATTATCCACCATCTTGTCAAAAGATGTATGATCTTGCATTTGTAAGGGATAATTGATTTCTGGAACAAGGTTATTGATAAAGATTTCAAGTTTCTCCATTTCAGGAATTGATCTATCATATAGAGAGAACTTCTTTCACCACCTCTTGAGAAATGTTAGGAATGGTTCCCCTGGATATTGCTTGAGATTACAGATATCTATCATGGTGACCGGGTGCTGAATATTGTAGGAGTATTGCTTGTAAAACAATTTGATCAACTCCTCAAAAATTTTGATAGTAGAAGGAAATCTTGAAAACCACTGAATGGATGCTCCTCCCAGAGATCTAGGAAAAAGATGCATCAGATAGGTCAGTTCATGCATGAATTCCATGGATTGTGTATAGAACTCTCTGACATGATCTTGAGGATCAGACTGTCCATCATACTTATCATACTTTGGCCTCTCCACTCTTTTTGGAAATGGTGGCATATACAAGTTTTTGTCAAAAGGAAAAGGGCATAGAGCTTCCATGGAGAACTCTTTGGGTTCCTTTTCTTTCTCAAAGCTATTAAATTTGACTTGTAAAGCATGTATCTATTTCATCATAGCTATGAGCGGAGTTTCTTCCTCATGCATAATGATATCTTCAACATTAAAGTTGGGAGGAAGTTTAGCTCCTTGATGAGCTAGTTGTCAAAAGTAGGCTTCTCTATCTTCTTTCAAGAAATGCTTCATCATTCGTTTGAAGTTATCATCATTTTGATATTGAGCAATTTCTTTAGGTGTGGGTTCCTGATCTGCACCATGTTGAGATTGAGCTCTTTGAGAGCCAAAATTTGTCCCTGTTTGAGACATGGTAGGAGTTTGTGGACTCCCTAGATTAGATTGATGAGGGGTATGTTGAGTACCTCCGTGAGTTGATGGAGGGGTTATGTAACCAGATTTCAATCGATAGTTGCCAAGACCATCATCCTCATAAAGACCAGAATTGATGAGTTGCTTAAGAGTTGGAGTTTGGAGAGTGGTGATAGATTTCTTGTGAGAGGAAGCTCTAGTCTCCACCATTCACCTCAAGTGAAACAAAAGAATAAGATCTAGATAACCAAAGAATGAATTGAATCAAGATGATCAGATGACGCAACCTTGTCAAGGTTTGATTGATTTGAAGATTTGATTAGACATGGATGAAGGATACTATGCCCTGGATGTATGGGTAGGTTCCCAAAAGATAGCGGACAAGATATCACAACACTTAGTCATTTTGATGATTGATTGAAGATTGATAGTTATGACAAGGTTTTGACACAGGATGATAAGGACTCAAATCGATTAAACAGAAGGCTAAATCGAATTCAAAAGGCCACTTTAGGAAAATGATTGGACTCTCAATAGCTACTGCTCTATTCCTGACACAGTGATTTGTTCGATAGATTCTCAAATTAGGCTGAAAAAGCTAAATATCTGGCAATTTTGACAACTTTCAAAAATTTCCCAAATGACACTCTATAGACTCGTACGACAGTGGGTATGCTGTGAAACAATAGTTGCAAAACTTGTACGATAATTGCAAGCAAGATTTTGACTCTTAGAATTTTTTGGCATCAAAACTCGTACGACACTGGGTGGGTTATCATACGACAGTTGGGTACCAATGAAATGACAGTTGAAAATCTCATATGATAGTTGGGTAGCAATGAAATGATAGTTGAAAATCTCATATGACAGTTGCAAGATTTTGACTTTGAGAATTTGCTGGCATGGAAACCCGTACGACACTGGGTACCAAATCATTCGACAAATGGGTTGTAATGAAATGACATTTGATGGAAACTCGTATGACTTTCTAACCTCCTAAGATGACTTTTGACTCCAGAAAGGATTTTACTTCAGATTTTGCAAATTTTGAGTTTTTAGATTTGAATTGTTTGCAAATTTCAATGTCCAGATTTGTTCATTTTCAATAACCAGATAGATAAACAAGCACGCAAAATAGCAAGTAAGTGATTTCAAGCATGTCTAAAAATAATGAACAAGGGCAAAAGCAACCTTGCGCATGAACAATCAAGTGACTTATTCATTCTAATCCTCAGAAGTGCTAATTGTGTATGTTCCAAAAATGTTTTGCAATAATGCACATATACCCTATAAAATGAAAATTTGGCCTCGCTAGGGTTTTTAGTAATGGTTTGACTCTGCAACTTTTATGATCCAAAGGGGTGAACTCCAATCTCGGCACACCAAGGTTTTGACACAGTCTAAGAACTTAATCTTTAGGAGCTGCTAGGGAGATCTGACAACCCAACAATGAACCATACTCGTGGAGATTTCTTCCACAAGGACATTTATATTGCGGTTGTCACTACCACGGTGAAAATGGCTATTATCGCTTGAGGTTCCATCAACGTAGTTTAACCTATGAAGGGATTGTTCGCTATGGTTAACCCTCTCTAAAGGTGACTCACAATATGATACCACAAGGGGACTTGGCTCTAGATCCAAGGTTTTGATGCCTCTTCACTTTTAACCCAAACAAAGCAAGCAGATTAATCTGACACGCTACGATAAAGTTTGTCTCACCAAGGTCTATGATATCAACCCCACATGATCTACAAAACCCTCTAGAGAGAGAATGTATCAATCAATAAGGGAAGATGCACTAACCAATTTTGATTCACCAAAGCTTGTGATGTCTACCCCATGTGATCTATCAACCTCTCCTGGGAGAGAATGTATCGATCAATAAGAGAAGACATACTAACCAAGTTGAATGTGAAACACACTAAGTATCCTCCCTACCTACAAGGATTCTATCATCAAGAAGGATTTCACTGGGAATCCAATCTCTCAAGAATCACGAATAGTGTTCATAGGGCCTAATTACTATGTGAGCACAGATGTATGTTTCCAAAGCAAATCTACCAAAAGTATCCAAAAAGTAGAAAGAGGAACACTTAACGCTTAAAGAGAATATGAGATGAGTCCACAAGGTGGAACACTTAACACCTCACACAAGCTAAAAATGAGTCCCCAACTTAGAAAACAAGTGAGTTCCTAAAAGCAAAAAAGGGTTGCCAAGTGGAACACTTAACGCTTCTATCCTATTGACCCCTCCCCTTTATGGTGTTGAGATTGCAACCATGGGGCGGAATGAGGGGCCAACAGATTAGCGAGTCCAATAACCCAAAATAGCAATTAAGATCAATCACAAGTAATCTAAGACTTCTTATCAATACTTAAGGTGTTACAACCTAGTATCAATTATGCAAGTGTGTAAAACAAAAGCATGAAAAGAATCACCCAAGCTAGACACACGAGAGATTTTTTTAAGCCCCAAATCAAAATATTATCAGCACAAGTGGAATACCTGAGATCCTCGCAACACGCTTAGTAGATGTTTACCTGATTTTGAGCAATTCTTACACTTTTTCCAATCAAAACTAGCAGAAATCAATCAGAAACAGTAAATTTCAATTGTTAGGGTTAGCTGTCAGTCAAAATCCAAAAATCAAATCTAACAAACTACCTGCAAAAATGAAACAACAATTGAAATCTGGTACCGAAACTCATACGACAGTGGGTCTGTTACTAGATGATAGTTGAAACCTGATGGCGAAACTCATACGACACTGGGTCTATTACTAGATGACAGTCCAGAAACTCATACGACACTGGGTGTCTTATGAAATGAAAATCCAGCCTCCAAACGATAGTGGGTCCTTGATGAAATGACACTCGGTCAACTGTCGTACGATAGTGGGTTCAAAATCATATGACTTTTGTCAAAAACTCGTACGAAGATTTACAAACAAAAAATAAAAATCATATTTTGCACAGAAACTGAGGAGAAAAAGACAGAAATTGATAGAATTGAATTGGAAACCCATTTCAGGGCCCCACGGTGGGCGCCAAAAATGTGTGTGTGAAAATTGTACCTGATCTGTAGACACAACACTTCAGTAAAACATTAGAGGTTAGCAAAAATCAAAATCGTGCAAAATTGAAATCTAATTTAACCAAGCGATTTACTGCCTTCTAGTAGGTGCGAGATTAATGTTCTCAGATTTTTATCGAGATCAGTGACCTAGACGACACCTAAACGAAGGATTTGAATGTAAAATTGATATGAAATATGAATGAAATTAATCTATATTTTTGGATTTTCTATGCAATGATATGAAAAACTGATATGAATCTATGCTAATATGCAAATTGATATGCAATGCTAATCTAGAAATGATATGATATGAGAATGAAAATTCTAACAATAATATGAAAGCTATGAATTTGAAATTGATCTCACAAAGCTTCGAATCCTCAAATTTATCTTTCAAGCTCCAATTGTGCAAATTCTCCAAATCTGATATGCTATGATTCCTATAGAGTAAGTTTGCAATTTACGAGATATGAAATTGAAGAGCTGAGCCTTGGTTTTATAGAAATCCAGGGCTTTGGAGGTGCATGGAAGAAAGCCATAAATCACTCAAATAACTCAGGTTGATTTTTGAGTTATTTTTAAATAACAGATAATTAAGTCACAAAAATCATGCAAAAGCATAGTTCAACTCGAATTAGAAGTTTAGATCAACTTTAAAACTCAAAAAGATGTTGGGTTTCAAAAAGCTAACAACTTGCATTGATTTTCCAATTTGAGTTTAACTGGTCCTTGAATGTGCACATGGATAATTATGATTTAATAAATAAATAAAGTGATTTATTCTCAACTTAACTAATTTTTGAAATAAAATAATTAATTTATGGGTTAATTAACTATTTTATCAAACTTTTATTAAAAACTATATTATTAAATAATGACAACTTGCTTTAATTAATTAAATAAGAATTTAATCAATTATTCATAGGATATTGGATTTATTGTCAAAATTAAATAATACAATTAACAATAGATAGAATTAAATTTAATTACACAATTAAGTGGCAAGATATTAAATCTAATTAATTAAATATGAAAACATTCAATTAATCAAACTTAGGATAAATGTGATTTATCGCTAAATAATCATTAAATTAAAGATAATTAAGATAATTAGGAATATTGCTAGGAATATTCCTCAATGCAGAATTTAAGATAATCAATTATGATTCGATGATGTTTAGATGTGCCTTAGGTTAGGACTTTGATGTTGATTTCATTCGAATTGTTGATATAGGAGATTAATGAACTTATAGCCCATTTTTGAGGTATTACATCAGGCAAACTGATCAAGTACTCAAACCCACAAGATGCAAAGTGCACTCTCATGGGATCAGGAAGGGCCATGCAAAGTCTCTACATCACAGGATGCGATATACAAACATGGACATTCGGGTACAAGACCTACAAAGCACAAAAACAAGATGACTATTAGAAATTTGTTCGAAACTAAGGCTATATGCATGCAAAATGAGAAAATGAGTATATCAGAAGGTGCATTAAAAGCTATGGAATTCAGCTATGAAATTAAAAAAATTGAAAAATTGGCCTAAGGACCTCAAAATTGCTCACTAATTTCCATACGATATTTTAGACTGGTGTCAATTGTCGTATGACAATATACTACTATCCACACGGCATTTCATGGGTACACGACATTACACAAGTTCTCACATGACACTTGAGGGACTTGACAAAATGTCATACGAGAGATGGGTGTCTCCCATATGACAATATACACAAACAGACACGACACTCTATTTGGACTTGGAATGTCGTACGACCCCCCATAGGTTGTTGTACGACATCTCGTGAGGCAAAAAATTCAAAAATTGAAAAATCATCCTAAAAATCCTAAAAAGCATGAAAACATAGCAAATTGAATTCACAGAGGCACAAAGGTCCACTTACCAAATTACCATATTGATGAGGTCTCTGATACCACCTAGAGCGCTCGAATCGATGTGATGACACAGGAACTTGCATTTTGGCTCTCAGAGGGCTCCACAAGGTTTATAAAGTCAAAAGGTTTAAACTGAATTGAAAATGACCCTTTTGGGCCTTATATAGGTGTTGACCTAATTTTTCAAAGTGCTCCGTTTTATGTGAAAATTGCACCCCTGGCTAATTTCGATGTTCTAAACTCATTTTCGAGATCAAAATCAAAATTTGAGATCATTTACTTTTTCAAAATTGCAATTTTAAATTTTTGGACCCAGGACAGTTGACTGCTTGCATAAACGACCTTTGTAACATCACAGAAATCTAGTATTCAACTTAACTGATTATCTCATATCAAACTCTTGAAAATTCAACTTGGTCAACCCTAGTCAAAATTGGTCAATAGGACCCCTAAATGATGCAAAACACATCCCTGAACATGTACAACCACTTCTACAATGAATTATATTGCTTCTAATCATTTCACGTTGGTTTTCTTGCCAGATTTCAATTTTCATCCCGAAGGGGGCATGGTATTACACATCATTAATCAATTCTATCAATTAAACTTCCTTTAATAATCAAGACAACTACATCTAGTTGTCGATTCATCAAAGTCCTCGTCGCTTGGGGCATATCAGATTCATCGAAATTCATATCAATCTGGTGTTCTCTTAATGTTGTGAAACTATATCAACTCTTCATAACCATTAGTTTATTAGTGTTATTTCCTTTATTCTTCGTAACTGAAGGGTTTAGAATTGGCATCCTTTTGATTCCTTTAGACAATCAGGTCTGGATTCAGGACAGTCACTTCCTCATAATCATAGGTTCAAAATCAGGCATTTTGACACTTCTTCATAATCACCAGTTCATTGTTGGTATCGTTAACATCATCTCAATTCTTTGGTCAATCAGGACCTGAATCAACATCTTCAACACTTTCAATCAGTTTCTATCTCATAATCGGTTAACCTCTTAGGATCAGTTTCTCCACCACATAACTAAGTTCGGATCTCATCAAAAATAGATTAATCTTTGAACCACTACGCTTTGCATAGTAATTCAAAGAGGGAAAAAATATAATACCCCAAAAATGGGCTTCAAAACCATTGACCTCTTACATCAACAAATCGATCAAAATCGACTCTAAAGTCCTAACCTAAGGCACATCTGCACATCAAATCATCGAAACCCTAATCGATCTTATCTTAATTTTGCATCAGGGAATATTCCTAAATATTCCTAATTTATCCTAATGATTTCTAATTAAATATTATTTGGTGATAAATAACATTATTTTATTTATCCTAAAGTCAATTAATTGAATATGTTGAATATTTAATTAATTGAACTTACTTCTGCCACTTAATTATTTAATTAGATTTAATTGATATTTATTCCTAATTAATGTTATTTTATTTGACAATAAATCAAATTTCTAAAAATAATTGATTAAATCATTATTTAATGTATTAAAATCAAGTTTTCAAATTTAATAATATGATTTTGAATAAAGTTTGATTAAAATAATTGATTAACACATAAATCAGTTATTTAATTGTTCAAATCAGTTAAGTTGAGAATAAAACACATGGAAAATTAAATAAATTCATAATTATCCATGTACAATTAGAAAAGCAGTTAAACTCTAAATCAACTATTAAACTCAGTTTGTTAAAATTTCCAAAATCAACATGTGATTGTGAGTTGAAAAGCAGAATTGAGTGATCTGAACTCCTAAAAAGAGTTAAAAAGTTGATTTTGCATGATTTTGTGAGTTAAATATTTCTAATTTCCTGATAACTCAACAATCAATCTGAGTTGATCAGGGAGAGATTTTTTCCTTTCCATGAGTTCTCGAAAACCCTGGATTTCTATATAAACAGGCCTCAGTCATTTACAAATGATTGCGAATTTGGAGAATCTTGCATGTGCGATCTGGCGAATTGAGATATTGCAATTTTTGAGATTCTTGCTAACATTTTTTCTTCATTTTCATAGCATTCATTTCATTGCTAGTTTATCTTTCAATTCACTTTTCATCTACTTTTACATTATTTTACATTTTTTTTCATCCATATTGCATAGAAAATTCAAAAACATAGCTTAAATCTGCATCCAATTTTCATAACTTTCATCTTTTAAATCCTTCATTTAGGTGTTGCATCGTCACTGATCTTGGTTATTTCTGAGAAAACCATACTCGCATCCACTAGAAGGTAGTAAATCGCCTAGTTAACGATATTTGTCTTTATTGCAGATTTTTTGATTTGTTAAAAAAATAATGTTTTACTAAAGTGTTGTCTCCACAGGAAGGTACAATTTCACATGCATGCATCCATGATCATCCACTCTAGTACCTAGCCCCATCCAATTTGGAATCTGTTTCCTCTCCTATCTGGTACCACTAGACCCACAATCACATAACATATCACTATGATCAGCATCCCATCCTGACTAGCCATAGTATCCCATCAGATCTCATAGTCTCTGATGTCTAGATCACTATCATCACACTCAAATAATTGGTGAAGTATTTCTCTCCCTATCGTAGGGTCATACTCTATAATCTCCCCCTGAATAGGTATGTGGAAGATATGCCAGACATCCTCTAGAGTCATTGTAGCCTCCGCGATCGAGTAATCGAACAAGCTGGTGTTTGAATGCCCTCACTCTGCCAACATTGTAATCAATCCTCTATTCACCCTCGTCTCTTGCATGAACATGATATAATACAATCCTAAAATGGCTAAGATGTCCCTTTCCTAACCACTCAGTCAATGGCATAATGCTAGGCACTCTGGTCTTCCCTTGCGTGTCTGCAAGAGTGGTAACTCCTCATGTGTTTGTAATGCAACTTGTGTCAGCATTCTATTACTTTTTGTTGTTGTTGACCAAGTTTGACCTAGGTTTGACCTAATTTTTCCCTTGATTTGACCATGTTGACCTAATTTTGACCTACCCTAGGGTTTTGACTACTTTTTGACTTGTTTTGATCCCTTTTTTACCATGTTGACCCTGATTGCAGTTATTTTGACCAACTGCGTAGTTTGGCTTACCAACTGCACAAGTTACATAGTTGGTCATCCCAATTGCATAGTTGGTGCACTTGGTCCCTAGAACTACATAGTTGGGTGCACAAGCTATGTAGTTGGGGTAGTAAAACTAACAAAACTATTCCTAGACCCTTTTCTCGACCTGACACACTAACTGATGTTACCTACAAATGCATGAAACCAACTAAAACACTGAGAGGCCTCGATATACTCATTTTTGGTCCTGTGCCAACTAGCCATCGAAAGATCCACACTCATTCCCCATGATTTTTCTCCACTAGTATTTGATCCATTCTGCTTGCTCTAGAGCTCAAATTCTTCCAAATAAGATAGTGAAAATGTGCTGCCCACACCTCTCCTAGCCCTTTTATAGCCCTTTTTGCCTAGATGGACATGCACCTTTTGCCTTTTGCCTTGGTCGTGATGCTTTTTATAGTCTTCAACCCATATCTTTGCATATTTTATTAATGTTTGAAGAAGACTAAATGTTAATTTTGACATACCTTGACTACATATCTTATAACTTGTGTATTTATCCAATTTCATTTTTAATTTTTTGGTAGAAAGATAACTTCAATAACTAGGGCATAGATTTTTTTTAGAATTTTTTTCTCTCATTTACTATTTTTCCATAAGTGTCAAACATAGAGGTAGACATACGGTGAAATATCTATGTTTAGTAAAACTAAAAATACAAAGTCATAATAAACTTAATATATATTAACACTATAATCATTGGAAAGATTTTTCTCAGTAGTAACTTACTACATAGATAGGTTTTTCAAATGGATTCATTTGATCTTCCAAAAGATAAAGTCAGAGTGATTTTTTGTTAGCATTTTAATAGGTGCGAAGGAGACTCCATTGTAGCTATGAATGAGGAGTATAGATGTTATATCAATATTTTTTTTTTATCTAAGAGGCTTTGAGCTAACCATTTGTAATTAATTCCTTCAAATAGAACCTCTCAAAGATTAAATCATCATATTTGATTAAAATTATGTTATTTCAGCAAAAATCAACATGTCTAAAAAAGTGTAACCCACTATTGTGGGGTCACCTGATTATGGTGAAACTTTTGCCCCTGTTGCTAGATTAGGAGTAAGGATATTGCTTGAATTTTATTCTTATAAAGTATTTAAAGTTTATCAAATACATATTAAATCTACATTTATTAATAGTATTCTTGAAGAAGAAGTCTACATTGAACAACCTGATTGATTTGTTGATAAGAAAAATAAGAACATGGCCTACAATTTGCATAAAGATTTATATGGATTGAAGAAGGCTCCCTGAACATGGTATGAAAGACTACACTCTTATTTAGTTAATATTGGATTTGAAAGGACCATTGATAACAACAATTTATACTTGAAATGTGATAAATATAATGAAATATTGATTGCTGAGATATTTTTTATGACATTATATTTGGTGGTAATGAGATAATGTCTAAGTCATTTGCTAAGGAAATGAGAAAGGAATTTGAGATGTCTATGATAAGAGAGATCAAATTCTTTATTGGACTTCAAATACAACAAGTTAAGGATGGGATCTACATCACTCAATCTGACTATATCAAGGAGATCCTAAAAACATTCAATATGGAAGATTCTAAACTGGTTGGAATACCGATGGCTACTAGTTGTAAACTATAACAAACAGATGATACTAAGGAAGTGAATGAAACACTTTACCAATCCATGATTGGAAAGTTACAGTATGTTGTACACAGTAGACTTGACATTGCACATTTAGTTGGTATTGTTGAAATATTTTTAGCAAATGTCAAGGAAACACATTTGTCTACAGATAAAAGGATATTCATATATTTGAAAGGGACTAAAGATTTCTATCTATTATACACAAAATGAGGAAATTTTGATCTTTAAGTATATAGTAATGTTGATCAGGAAGGAAATATTTATGACAGGAAAAACACTAGTGGCAGAGCTTTCTTTTTAGGAGAAAGGCTAGTGACATGGTTAAGTAAGAAACAAAGTTGTATTTCACAATCTACTATTGAAGCTGAGTATGTGGAAGCAACTATGAATTGTTCTAATATTCTATAGATTAAACAACTATTGGAAGGTATGCATGAAGATATTACTGATCCTATTACAATCTATTGTGAAAATATCAAATCTATTAACATATCTAAGAACTATGTGATGCATTCAAAGACAAATCATATATCTATAAAGTATCACTACTTGAGAGTGCAAGTACAAGATAAGCATATGATATTGGAGTATGTGAACTCTAAGGAGAAGATAGCTAATATATTTACAAACCATTACCGAAGGATGCTTTTGAGTATCTTCGAGGTAAGTTAGGGGTTCTTCCCTATCCAATATACATTACGGAAAGATGCATGATGCATTAATTCAAGGACTCAATAGAATATCTATCTTGTGAGTTGATGCTAGTATTTCACTCTTTAGGTGAAGCCTGAAGCTGTGAAGGATTTTTATGACTGTAATGAAAAATTATACTTGAGGTATATATGATATGCTTATGTTTCTTTTGCATTATTTTCAAAGAGGGAGATTATGTCAATTGATGTAATGTAAGAGGGAGATGAACATATGAGAAGACTATAATGAAGGAAATGTTTACTAAAAGAGGGAGAATAGTATATCACAAAGGGAGACAAATTAGAAGAACACAAGAATGAGATGAGTATAGAAGGAAGATGAATAAGAGAATGTTGTTGACAGAATCAGAATGGAAAGTGTTACTAATGGAAAAGAGAAGTTATTACTAAGAGGGAGTACAAAATATAAATGACAATGAAGTGTACCATCATCAATTGAACACTAAATTTGTTACTGTTTCCATCAATTCCAAAGAGGGAGATTATTACCATAACTGATAACAATGTTGAAAATTAATTATCTGATGGAGATGATGATGAAGACCGACTAAGATCAGAGGTATACATGATGATAGTAGAAAGGTTAGATCAATTATAGTCTTGTCATTGATGTCAAGAAATTTATTTATGATTTATATTATGTTGCCATATCATTTGGTAATGATATAAGATGAATGAGTTAAGGAGAAGAAGAAATGAGAAGTTGTAGAGCTTAAATGGGTAACTGATATAGATTGGACAATGATTTGATTATGTTGATATAAATTTTTTTACTTAACATATGATTATGTTAAGTCAGTAAAGCATGGTGATAAAGATTTGACAACTCGGTAAGATAAGTTTTTTTGTCTACTGAGACGAAAAAGTCACTTGGAAAGGTAAAGTGAAAAAGATAGGTCACTCAGTAAAGCGGAAAGGTTTAGGTACTGAGTGATGTAACCGAAATTCTAAATGAAGAACACCGAGCAAGGAAAAATTATTAAATATGGATGGAATCAATATTTTATGATTAGCTATGATGAGATGGATGATAATGATGATGAGGAGAGTTAGTTACAGAGATCTACAATTATGAAAATTCAAGATGGAGATCTATGGCAAGATCTAAGAAACAAAAATAAATGGAACACGTTTCTAGAAAATTTCAAGTTCGTAGGTGAAAAGGAAATGTATTACCGAGATTTGATTCAAGGTATAATGAAATGAACTGTTAAGATTGACTAAAGGAAAACATAATAGATGAGATTAAGACGTAAAATTTTCTATATAAAGGATGATCTTGTATGAATAAATGGATGGAAAATTGAATATTTGAAGGGTTACCTACTACTACAGAGAAGAAGGAACATATATATTCTAAGCAGTAAAATAATGATTTGATGAAGTGTTGATGCCAGTGGAAGATGAAGAATTGAAGAGAATATTGAAGAGTGCATAAGGATCTAATTGAGAAAAGATAGTTGCACGTCTACAGGTCAATTTTATTATTGTTTCTTACTAGCATTTGTAATAGAGAAATATTTTAACAAAGTGGACTTAACAGTCTTATTGTAAATCCTTGAGAAAGGTGACATTCTAAAAGAGTGTTTAAAGCCCTCTAACAAGGCCACTCCTAATAGGGTGAAGATCCTAAAAAAATATGAGGTAAATCCTTTAACCAGGTCACACCTAATAGTGTGTTTTATAATCTTTAACAAAATTGGCTCTTAACTAGGTGTACTTTAGAAGAGTATATTTCTTAGTGGGTGACAATTCCCACAGTAATTTTTCCCAAACCTGGGTTTCCATGTTAAATATTGGTGTTACACATTGTGAATGATTTATGTGAATTTTTTACCAATTGATATAGTTTATTTACTATTGTTGGTAAATAGTGAATTGTGTTACTACCGAGTAGTTACCAAGTTAATCAGAGAAAACTATTTTAAGGTATTTTGTGATCAAGATTGCTAATTCACCCCCTCTCTCTGTAATCCAACAATTGGTAGAGGAGAGTTCATTTATCAGTGGAACCTACCCCGATGAAAGACCATTGTCACATCACTTAAATTTTCAAAATTTGAATAAAAAGAGTATTTTTAATGCTCAAATCAAATCAGTAAATCCCTCATACATGGAAAATTTATTAGAAATCCCCTTATAGATTGTAAAGATTCATTGCATTCTACCTATTTTATAAGTAACCAAATGAATAGTAGTTTTACAAGAATTCTGGATAGATTAATGGTGTTGTTTGATTTTTAGAATGGGACTTCCAATAATCATTGGCCCTAGGGATAAAGATCTTATACATGTCTAACAGCCTGGTCTAAATGGGGTAGAAGAAGATCAATTGTACATTTTTACTAGCCTCTTCACTGCCGCCTAGGATCTGAAGACAAGTTATGTTGCATACTAGAGTGATGTGTTGGAATTAGAAGTAGAGCAGGACAAAGCTAAGCTAGGTGAGCTCTTCTAAAAGGAAAAGGAGAAAAATGGAGGGTAGGTTCCAGCTTATTTCTAGGACAAGTTGTTGGATTTGATTGGCCTAATTTAAATTAACGATGTCCCTTTTGTCCTGTGACACTTTTTTAATTTCTTGACTAGTTTGTAATTAGGTATTTAGGATTACCATTTTGAAAACCCATTTTGTAACAGTCTGAACCTAATGTTGCATCACTTCATTGTTTATAAGAAGGGATACCAAGACCAACTAAAGAGGATAAGATATGCATTCATAGTTACATCTTTTTGTACATGATGGGATTTATCTCTTGAAGATACATTTTTGGGGAAAAATAATAATACATTATATATGTAACTAGTTGGATTATATTATATGTATTTCAATTAAAGTTCTCTTGTTTCTTCATCTTTGTTGGTATTCATCTTTTCATTTAATTGATTAGTTCTCTGTGATAATATTTTTCATTTAGATGCTTCAATGTGCTATCTTATGTTATTATAATTTAAATAAAGTTTCATTTTGATCATTAGTTTAAAGATTGGTTGTCATGACTTCATTCTATCTTATTGGTCTTTCGTGAGTGACTTAAAATCCATAAGACTGACTGTAATAGAAAATTTAAATTATTAATGTCTTTGAAGTGATGGTCTTTCTTTAAGAGTAAGTTATTAAAAATGGCTCACATGGTTATACATAGGGTCAATTAATTTAATTGATAATAATTAGAAAATGATAAAGGCACTGGTTTGATATTGATCTAAGGTAATTTAATCAAGTGTCTTCAGAGTAATACTAATATAGAATTGTATTTACATTTTATAAATTATTTATATAAAAAAGAAAAAAAATTCAAAGCAATTTCAATTATACAAAGCATTATTTTTATAAATTTTACAAGTGCTAATAGTTTAACGGCCTTCAAGAATCATTTTCATCTTGAATAGACTATCAAAGAGTTGAATCCACTATACAAAATTCTCCAACCAGCATATTGGGATTGAGATAGAGGTTTACCCGCCTTGGTTTAGCAAAGCCTAAGGCGTAGGGGAATTTCATCAAGTGATCATTCTCATTCATTGGCCAAAGCTGATTGAGAATTCATTAGGAGGAGTGGAAAAACTCTTGGATTTCCATTTTGTGGTTTTGGGAACCAACAGGTTCTACCTTCCAAAGAGCTATGAAAATGATCCTTCATGACATGATCCATGAGACCATGGAATATTATGTTGATGACATATTAGAAAAACCCAAACTCAAAGAGACACACTTGTAGGTGCTAGGATGTATTTTTGATAGGTTAGAAGAATACAAGGTTCGGTTGAACCTAAAGAAGTGTGCTTTTGGAGTTGCATCTAGAAAACTCCATAGATTCATAGTATCAAACAAAGGAATTGAAGTGGACACAGATAAAGTCAAAGAAATCTTAGACATGCCTCCTCCTACCAATCTAAAACAACTCAGAGGACTTCAAGGAAGACTAAAATCCTCAATGCCTTCTCCATTAGCAAAGCATACACTAGAGGTAGAGGAGAAATATTGTCTCACCAATAGCCGATGAGGCTATCAAAAAGACCTAGCCCGATAAAGATAAACAAAATGGTATCTTATCAGTAAAGGTTTGTGTAGATGATGGTCATCGGTATAGATAATCAAATTGGAATGAGTGATTTTGAGTTTTTCTGACACTCGATGAACTCATTGAGGACACATATGGTGATAGAAATGATTGAGGCTGTTAAGAGTGTTGGTAGTGGGCTAGCATCCCTCGCAGGGTTTGTGACATGGCTTAACTACCTCTTGTGTCTTGTTATAAGTAGTGGTTGTCATTTCACCAAAAGATCGACCTATTAATGCCCGATACAATGACTATACTTATAGAATACAAAGGAGGCGGTTAAGCCATGTTGAAAACCCTATAAAGGATGTTGGCCCACTACCAACAATCCCCCTACCAGCATCACTCACTGTGGCCTGCATGGATTTGAACCTGTAACAAGTGGTATCAAATCTTGGTCATAGGTTCAAATCCATGCAAGCCATGTCGAGTGACACTGGGAGGAGTATTGTTGGTAGTGGGCCAACATCCCTCGCAGGGTTCACGACATGGCTTAATCACCTCATGTCTCTTCTATAAGTCTAGTGGTTGTATCAGGCATTAACAGGTCTATCTTTTGGTGCAACAACAACCACTACTTGTAACAGAGAGCATATTGATTGGGAAAACTAAGGCTGATAGAAAATGTATGCATTAAGAAAGGTTATACTGAAGGGCCTATCGGTGTAGCTATTTCCATTGCTAGATCCCAAAAAGGGATATCTAGACACCTGATAGAATTGTCAGCAATACTTATGTCAATCAAGAAGTGACCAAAGGACTTCAAAGAAGTAAAGAAAATAGTTATTCCGATGGCACCAAATATTATGTATAAGAGAGAAACCTACATCGATGAAGACTCGTTGTCATATCAATTCAAAAATAAAAAAATGAAGAAAATGAATTTTATTAAATACTTGCATTAGGTAAATCCAGGGATTCACACTAAGTAGATTTATGAAGAATTGATCATTACAGGCTGACTAATTTGTACACTCAACACATAATTCAGGGTATCAAATGAAATTTTTTGAAAAGGCAAAGTGAATTTGCAGAAGTAAAGGGTAATTTGTAGGGATTGCTCTCACAGAAATGGAGGAATTCAGTTCTTCAGGAAAAAGGAAACCAGAGAAGAGTACAAAATCCAAATTGAATAAAACTAAGACAAAAGAGAATGTTCCTATTAGAAGACTGAACCGGAATATGATCGATCAAATGTAAGCTCATGGCCTAAAGTCAAGGAGGTCAAAGAAACATTTTCTAGAAAGAGATCGGAAAGAAGATAAGTATAAATATGTTGGAGATGTATGGACTGGGGTTAGAGGTTATGAGCTTTTTCTCTTTTACTATCTGATAATAAACAAGGATATTACACTATGAAATCCATGGATGACCAATTTGGGTAAGTTAATTGTCCCAAATATCTTTGTGAATTTTAAAGTACTAGAGATTTTGGTGAGGAATTAAGTTCTAGTAGAAAGATGTATTAAAGACCCAAATGGAGGTATTTTCAATTGATTCTCCATAAAGACCCTGAATGAGGTTTTTAATTTAGACTCTAGTTACAAATTTACCTTGTCTTTTGTAGAATTTGAAGATGAGTACCAAAGAATGGACACTACATATACTGGTTGGAAGCTAGCCATCCATAAAAAAGAGTCTAGGAAACTCACACCTCAGGATGGGCCACCTTTTAATGTGAATATGTTTCAACCATATTTTCAAGAAACCAACATGTCTTGTGGAAAATTAGGAGGTATAGAAGTACCTGACCTCATGAGTATTTGGCCAATGGTGTTAGCCTCAGACATTCAAATGTATGAACCTAGGCCCTTTGATTATGCATCATATTTGGTGGAGAGATTACATGAGGGTTTTATGAATCTCAAAACTCGTGAATGATTAAGATTCATACATTATTCTCTTTTAATGCATTTTGTGTTGTTTTATGGACACAAAATGGTCATGTGGCCAAAAGATTTAAAATTGAACCTGAAAAATAGAGAGGGAGAAGAGAAACCAGTACAACCATGGACATCTGTATGGGATTCCAAATACATGAGGTCACACTACATCAATTTTGAAGAGTGGATCATGAAACCTATCTATCATATGTATGGTTTCCCTTATAATAGGTCATTTTTTATGAAGTGAGGGCATTCTTGAGACCAAATTATTTTTTATCCATGGAAAATCTTTGATCATAATTGGGGAGATTGGTATGTCTATACCAATTTTACATGCTTTAGAATCTATGGGTTTGAAGGAATACCATATATGTTTCTGAAGATTATTCTAGATAGAATATTTTATTTGGAAATTATAAGAAAATTGATTGTTTCAAATGCACATCACTTTGGGAATTTGCATAAACAAACTTTTCTTCTAGGAATGCTCAGTTTTGGCAATTTTACAATTGTTTCAACCAAGGCTTACAAGGTATTTGAGAATAAGTTAATGGATGAATTCAATTTTTTTGAACATTGTCCAAGAAGAAATAATGATCCAGAAGGATACATAAATTCTTGTAAGAAGAAAATTTTGGGAGATTACCCCCATGAGGTAGCAGAGGTTGAAGATATTTTTTAGGAACCTCAAAGATGAGGAAGAATATAGGGTGATTGATAAATACAATAGAGAATTGGATGAAAAAGTGCATCAAATGAGAGAATTTGAGTCTCAAGAAGATTCAGGAGAAAGTGGGTTAGATGAACATGAATCCATTTCTAGATGCAGGCAAAAGAAGTGGAGGAGGAGCCAGATAAAGATGAGAAGATTGTGTTGGCAAGTGGTCAGCACATGCACACATATGCACATGTAGGCACATTCACATATATGGAATGTTTTAATTTATGGAAACAATTATCAGTTGTATGATCACACATATTGGATATCATGAATATGTTTGAATGCAGTTGATAAATGGAAAACTGCCTAAGTCCACAGATGGTTCCAGTAACCTAGTCTAACAGAAAAGATTAGAGAGATTCAAAAAAGTTGTATTGAGGCTTGTTATCTTAAGGAAAGACTTGATGGACACCAATGAACACATGTCTAAGGTCACACATGTTAATAATGAAGAATCGAAGAGATATGTTCCAATGGTCAGATACAAAGATAGTAAATAGAGCATTACTTGTTAGCGATCACTAATACTGACCTTATGAGAATTTGGAAAGTTATTTTTGGATGCTATATTTTATTTGAGGCCAACTAAGGATGTTAATGAAGCATGCAATTGCACTTGAACTAATATAATTTTTAGCTAGAGTAATGTCGACTAGCTTTTGTAATTATACCTCTAACAGGGTATAAGTATACAGACACTTTTGTAAAATTATGTGATGATGATAATGATGATATGGATGGATGTTAGATGTGAATTGTGAAGGAATCTAAAAGAAAGAGAAGAAATCAAGAAGAAGGAGATCGAGAGGAGTTCTTCCAAGAATACTTTGTTTTCCTATAACAGGGATAGGACCTTTAACCAGGTCAATTACTTAATAGGGATCTTATTATATACATACCCTAGCAGAGGTCTTCCTATATTGTAATAATCATCTCCTAACAGGGATAGAACTCCTAATAGGGTTTCAAGATTCATAAGGTAGAATTTAGTGGGTACCATCCCCACCGGGTTTTTTCCCTTAACATGATTTCCTTAAAAATAAATATGGTGTTATGATTTTTTCTATGTTTTTCTTTGTTGCATGTTTATTCATTTTATGTTATATCTTTATATGTTGGTTAAATAAGTTAAAGAAGTGTGAGAATTCAATAAAATACTATAACACTGATTCACTGTCCCCCCCCCCCAACCCTTAGTGTTACCAAATCTTAACAATTGGTATCAAAGCATTAGGAACTTGAAGGAAAATATTAACAACTTTGGGGAGATCAAGATAGATTTTGAAAACTTGAAGAATAATTATGAAATGACCTTAGAAGATGTGGAAATTTCTAATGCAGATAGAGTGGATCTAAAGTACAAGCTAAGGAAGGAATATGACTTTATCAAGAAGTTGAAACAACAACTTGAACATGAAAGAAAATTAAGAGATGATCTCATTGAAGAAAAAACTAAAGAGCTCTCGAATCCAGATTAGATTGAGAAGGTGAAACATGAAAAGGATTCCTTGAAAGATGAATTGGAGATCACAAAATTGAACTTGATGAAAGAACTTGATCTTGAAAAATAAGTAAATAAAAAGTTGTGAAATGAACTGTTAAGTAAAAAGGATAGGATGAAAACTTTGGAAAGAAAATGGAGTTCTCTAAAGACAAAATATGACAAGGTAGAAAGATGTTGCATGACCATTACTAGTGAACTTGATCAGACTAAAGGTCACATAGAGAAAATTCATGAGAGAAAGCAGAAATTGGATGAACAAATTGACATGTAGAAGCTTGTTGGAGACAAGACATGAGTAGGATATAATGAAAAACCCAATCAAAGGAAAGATAGAGTTTTTGTGAGCCTTGATTCACCTAAGAAGTCTAAATTTGAGGTTGTGATAGCAGAACCTGAGATACCTTCTTGTAAGGACAATGACAAGGATTGCAACCATGAAGATAATTCAGAGAAACCAACTGAAAAAGGTATTCCTAAGCCCAAGTTTATTGGTTTTTGTTTTAATTTCTATTTGTATGGACATAAGATGAGAAATTGTAGAAAACCAAATATAAGATCTAGTAGACCTACATATGATCACTTAGATGATTTCATTAAGAAGCAAAAGGAGAAAAGTTTGAATGAGGCAAAGATAGAAAAAGGTGAATGCAGTCAAGATGGAGGACATAGACAATATGAGGATAAGGAAACAAGTAAAGCAAATGATATTGTGCAAGATGGTGTTTCTAATAAAGATGATGACAAGATAGTTGAAGAAATTAAGAAGCCTATTACCAGACCTAGAAAGATTGTATGTTAAAAATGCAATAACTTTGGTCATATTGTCAAGTATTGTAAGTTGTGGATTGATTATAGCCAATTGAAACCTAAGAAGATGGTGACACATTTCAAGTGTAACAATGATGGACATGTAGAGAATTATTGCAGATTTAGAGGACCATTGAAGAAGTCTTTTAGACCATTCACAAAAGAAAAATAATTAAACGAAGAAGATAGAGAGATAGTAGAACTAAAAGAAAAATTTAAGGAGAAATGTGTCAAACAGAATGAGCCTATGGAATTTGAAGTTAAGAAAGATGAAGAGCAGAGTGCGATAATTCACAAGAGTCCTAAGAGTCTTGTTGAATCATTACTAGAGTGCATTGCTTCACCATCTTTATGATGGGCAATGTATGTCTTAGGGGGAGCATGAAAGATTAACACCAATCAAATACAAAGCCCCTATATGGATGATTTAAGTTGTATGAACTTGAAGAAAACTTAGTTACTATTTTGTGTGATCTTGGAAAAGATTGCATCTATTTTGGAGATATCTATGAGAAGCTATACCAGTTTGAGCCAGCACTAGTTTATTGCAGCCTTATGGGAATTTTTTGGTACTTATGCCAAATTGTCTATAAGGGTAATACTATAGTCAAATTACCTACCATTTACACTAAGATCAAAGAGAATTTAAGAGATTGGAGTAGTAGTTGGAGCTTTAAGTGTTTGTAGTTGTGTTTGTAAAACCCTCACACAGCTACACGAGCTAGGTATTTGTGATTATCTCAAGAAATATTTGTCAATTCCAATAACAAAGTAATAAATATGGATACACCTAAGGTTTTTAATATACTTCAGAGGAATAGATACAAATTTAAGAGCCATCCTTTCAAATCTACTGAAGAGGATTGAGAGGGTACATTTTCACATACCCAAGTTGGTGTTCTTCATGTTGAATACATCAGAGCATACATACACAACAAGATTGAATTCATATGTAGATCAGAGATTTATGATGAAATGCTAGGGTTATATAATATAGACAAAATCCTAAGAGAAGAATGTAGGAAAGTTCATGGGTTTCCAATAGTCAAATACATGGAGAGATTTGAATTTGACAAATCAGATTGGATCAAGATTGTGCTAAGTAGGATACATGATGAATTCACATAGATTGGTGGAACCCCAACCAATATCACCAAATAAATATTACATGAGATCATTGGATTACCTATGATAGGTAAAATACCTACTATAGAGAAAAACATAAGATCTAAAGTAGAGAAGTTGATCAAAAACAAATGGAACAAAAGAGCCATGACTGTAAATAACATCACACAAGAATATGTCAAGTTACTAGAAAAGATATTGGGATACAAATTACAATATAGCAGTAGAATAAATAGTGTGTTAGCCAGTTTTGTTCACATGGCATACAAAATGTTAATTAAGGATGAAGAGTATGACCTATGTGGGGTCCTAAGTCAATAGCTGATGGAGAATCTTGCAGGGATAAAGAGAAACATGACAACACATTTTAGATTTTGATCACTGATCATGCATATATTCTTTCATGTTATGAGAATACTTCCTAACATGTACCTAAGGAAATCTAATATATTCTCTATGCAGATGATTAGTGATTGTTACAGGAGAAGTGATGATAAAAATAGGTATGCTAAGATTTTAGGCATGATGAAACTCTTCCAAAATAAAATGTATAAAAGGGAAAGAATCCATTGGAGACTAGTTGATAAGTATAAAGATGGCATTTGTTTCATGGTGTAAACTGATAGCACATATTTTGAAATAGTGGAACCTATAACTTGATGGGCCACTCCTATGGGCTATGAAGTTGATTGCATAATTTTGGAGCTTTACATTCAACATGTCCTACAATCCCCCAAAGACCCGAATGCACCTAGATGGGGAACATATGAAGAAAAATACACAACAGTAAAAGAAGATTTGGTAAAGGGGAGAAGGGAGAAGAAATTTGAGTCCCTTGTTGACAAAATAGCAGGGTAGCATGACATATCAAAAGAAGAGATGAAGATGTACTAGTAGGGAAAAAGTGGTAGAACTTGGGGAGAAGTACAATATTCCCCCTTCTCAACCCAATATTGAGGAACCTCAAGTGGGGGAGGTTAAAGAAGAAGAAGAAAAGGACAAATATGAAACTCCTACACCTACTAAGAGAACATCATAGAGACATATTGCAAGATAAGCTACACAAGGTCAAAGACCTCCTAGAGCTAGACCAAAGGCCATGGCTAGTGGACCAGGAAGGAAAAGAAAAACACTTTATACTCCTCCATCTTTACATGGATAAATAAAAAAATCTTGTAGAAGTGATGCAGGAGAATCTCAAGTCCTTGGCAATCCTATGTCACCAAAAACATGTTATGTGTTTTCCTATGTTGCTTGGTTCCTTATTTGACCGAGTTGGTTCGGTGTTGCTCGGTTTCCTTTGTTCACCGGGGTCGGTCGGTTATCTCTTTGGTGTTTGGTGAATTTCCCTGGTGCTTGGTGATGCTTGTCTAGTGCTCGGTTATCCTTTCTTACCAAGTTGTTTATTTTAGTTTCCTATTGAGGCTTACTCTTGCAATTAATTATGGTTATGGATTTAATGCTAGAATATATCATTGGGAAGCATGTAGACCTAGATTTGGTCATTCCTTACATTGATGGTGGATCTGAAGGTTGACTTGTTTGGTGGCCTCTTGTATATAATGTAATCTTTGGTTATAGTTTAGAGATTCATTTCAGTTAGAAGATAGAAGCTAGAAGTTTGGAGATTGTTTCAAATCCTCACATGTTGGAGGACTTCTGTTCTTGAATTGTAATATTTGGCCTAAATCGGGAAGGCCTCACAACCCAACATGTATGAATCAATTGAAATAAATATATGAAAAGTATCTACATTCTCTCTCTCACTTGTGTGTTATTTCTTCTGCGTGTGATCTCTACAAGGGGGATCTAGTTAGGGTGTGCCTTTGGCCCCTCTCCCTATCCTCTCTTGCATCAAGAAGAATAGGAACAAGAAAAGGATATTGAAGTAATGGATACAAAGAAGACCGAGGAGAAAAAGAAGAAGGAACAAAAAGATGAAAATGATATAAAACTTCAAGAGACCAACCTAAGGGTACTTGAAGAAGAAAAAAAGAAAGCAAAAGAGATATAATAGAATAAAGGCTAGGAAGCACAAAGGTATTTGTTCAAACCCTTCCTGAAAGTTATATAGAAGAGAACAATGAATGATGGTAAACTTGCCTCCATTGAAAAATATTTTGACAGATATGATGAGGAAGATAAAAATAAGATAGAAGATATAGTTGTGGAGCACATGCTCACCTTCAAAAAAAATCTAATTGAAATAGAAGGTCAAATTAGTAAAGACCTATTTGAGAGATTAGAAGGAAGAAAGAAGAGAGCCCTTGATGAAGACACCAAGATAAGATAGGATATTCTTTTATAGAATATTCCTACCATGATAGGGAGTGAAATGGGAGAGTGGCTTCAAAATTTAAGGCCAAAGCTAAGGACCAAAACTAGATCATTAAGTTTATGGACCGAAAGTATGAAGAGGTTGAGAAGGAAACACATGAAAAGTTTGGATAGCTACTTATTGAGGAACAACCTAGCCTTGGAAAGTCTACAAGGACCCCAACCCTAGTAATAATCTCCACAAAGCCTATAATTTCCAAAATTGTAGAAGAGGTTGAAATTCCAAAGGAGACAAAAGTAGTTGATACTACCTTACCTAATTTTTACATTGAAAATGTTGGGATTTGACTAGACACAAAGTAGGATACATCTGATCCATTTCAGATAACTGAAACTAATGCAGTCAAAGTTAGAGGATCCAATAAAGGACTATCCAAACTTGCAACCAACAAAAAAATCCATGCAGTGGAAATAACACAACACTACAAATACAAAAATCAACTTTATATTATCTCAGAATTCCAATTACATGCAACATGCTTGGCTGTAAGGCCTTCCTAGTTTCGGCCAATACATAAACAATTCAACAATGTATTTGTAAGATCTGACAAGATCCCAGTAACCACCAACTAGTTCAAATCTGCAACATGTAGCCTCTGATAGGAACAACCAAGAAAATCTAAACCTGTTCTCACAAGCCACCAAGAAACCTCTTGTCTTCCCAAGCCCTCAAGCCACTAGCACTGCTAAAAACTCTCAAATTCACAAATCTGCTCCATGATATAAGCCCTAGATCCACACTCCCATACTTGGACTCCTCCAAAACTATCTTTACAACTCTACCCAAACCCTTCTATAAATACTAATCCAAAAAAGCAAGCCACAAGTCGGCCTTGCAATTACAATTAATTAAAATTCCAAAGACCATGTCAGCCTCCCACACAAATTAAATACATTTTACAACAAATATTAAATGCACCAAGGTCAGCCCAAAGTATTCAACCATAAAGAACAACTCGGTAATCCAAGCTCCACTGACCAACACTAGCAACACTGAGCACGAATCAACACTTAGGAAACACTATCGAGTAACCAACCCTCTAACTCAGTCAAGAACCATGCACAACATAGCGCAGTCGATGAAGCTTCCACTGAGCTAGAAGACACTAAGCCCACTACAGTTACCAAGTTATGAGATCAACAAAACACCAATTTTCACTGATAACTCCACCAAATAACTAAGTAAAATCCTATCTTCACTGAGCTCCTCCACCTCCTTCACTGAGTGCCAAAAAATCACAAGGAACTAAACAAGTAGCCAAGATGCTACTCCATCAGACTCTTGGGTACAAAGGAAAGTGTGTCCCACACTTTCTCACCAAAGGGAACATCTAAACAACACCAACTCCACTTCATCTTGACCAAAGGTTTCCACCCCATCATAGGAAAGAGAACCAATCTGCAGCTTAATCATTTCATATTCACCCATGCAATCATCACAATCTACTACATCTCAACAACCCAATCAGAATGCTCACCCTCAGGAAAAAACTAGACAACACTATCATCATGATCCTCAAATGATCTTAGTAACCTATCATCCCCATCAGCACACAGGGAATCCATATAAAAAACAAGTGAATCCATCTTCAAATTCATCTCAGTCAACCGAGTAGAAGACCTAGGCCACTGAGAAATTATGTCATCCACCAACCTCACAACTTGTTTGGTTCTATCTTCATCACTTGAAATAGTAACTCTAAATTCATCAGCAACACAAGCCAAAATCTCACCATTAGTAATCCCATCACACACAACAAGATGCTCTGCTAGTCCCATGCCAGATCCATCCATCTGCTCATGTGAACCAATAGATACCTCATCAACTCTAGCCAAGTCATCAAGGACTTCCACAAGTTGTTTTCATCTCCACACAATCTTCTTCATAGGCCACACAATGCTCTTCTTTCCTAAGAAATGCCAACTCGGTATAGTACAATACTCAAGGAACTCCTCCCACATTCTAACCATAATAGGGTCCTTTGATTACCAACTCCCAAGCTTCCTTTTCATTTCACCATTTATCTTTACATCATTGATTTGCCTATGAAATCCCAATTATCTTCTACCCACACAATCCATTTGCAAGTCCTTTGCAATTGTGAGTGAGAACCATGATCTGTCACCTCACAAGAAAATAACTAGGACTCTAGAAATGAATCATCCACCACACAAAATACCACACAACATCACAGAGATTTGTCATCGCACCAGGGTCCAATCTTCTTGGAGGTATCTTCAAGATCTTTGAAAACCCTAAGCTCCACAAGGAAAAAACCTCACTTTGATACCACCTGACGCAGTCAAGGTCAGAGGATCCAATTAAGGACTGTTTAAACTTGTAGCCAACAATAAAAACCATGCAGTGGAAATAACACAACACCACAAATACAAGAATCAACTTTATATTAAATCTCATAATTCTAATTACATGCAACATGCTAGGTTGTAAGGCCTTCCTGGTTTCAGCCAATACATAAACAATTCAATAATGTATCTATAAGATCCTACAAGATCCCAGTAACCACCAACTAGTTCAGATCTACAATAGGCAGCCTCTGATAGGAAAAACCAAGAAATATAAACCCATTCTCACAAGCCACCAAGCAACCTCTTGTCTTCCTAAGCCCTTAAGCCACTAGCTCTTCTACAAATTCTCAGATTTGCAAATATGTTCCATGATCTAAGCCCTAGATCCACACTCCCAAACTTGGACTCCTCCAAAATTGTCTCTACAACTCTACCCAAACCCTTATATAAATACTAATCCAAACAAGTAAGCCACAAGTCAGCCTTGCAATTACAATTAATTAAAATCCCAAAGACCATGTCGGCCTCCCACACAAATTAAATACATCTTTACAAAAAATATTAAATGCACCAAGGTCGGACCAAAGTATCCAACCAAAAAGAACAACTTAGTAAGCCAAGCTCCACTAACCAACACCAACAACACCGAGCATGAATCAACACTTAGGCAACACTACCAAGAAACCAACCCTCTAACTCAGTCAAGAACAAAGCACAACATAACACAGTTGATGAAGCTTCCATCGAGCCAGAAGACACTAGGCCCACTACAATTACCAAGTTCCAAGATGAACAAAACACCAAGTTTCACCAAGAACTCCACCAAATAACTGAGTAAAAGCCTATCTTAACCGAGCTCCTCCACCTCCTTCACCAAGTGCCAAAAAATCACAAGGAACTGAACAAGTAGCCAAGATGATACTGCATCAGACTCTTGGGTACAAAGAAAAGTGTGTCCCACACCTTCTCACCAAAGGGAACATATGAACAACACAAACTCCACTTCATCTTGACCAAAGGTTTCCACTCCATCATAGAAAGAGAACCAATCTACAATTCAACCATTTCATATTCACCCACGCAATCATCACAATCCACTACATCTCAACAACCCAATCAGAATGCTCACCCTCAGGAACAAACTAGACAACACTATCATCATGATCCTCAAACGATCTCAACAACCTATCATCCCCATCAGCACACAGGGAATCCATATCGATAAAAAGTGAATCCAACTTCAAATTCATCTCAGTCAACTGAGTAGAAGACCTAGGCCAATGAGCAATTCTGTCATCCACCAACCTCACAACCTATTTGGTTCTATCTTCATCACTCGAACTAGTAACTCCAAATTCATCAACAACACAAACCAAACTCTCAACATTAGCAATCACATCATGCATAACAAGATGCTCTACAATTCCCATGCTAGATCTATCCATTTGCTCATGTGAACCAATAGATACCTCATCAACTCTAGCCAAGCCATCAAAGACTTCCACAAGGTTTCATTGTCTCCACACAATTTTCTTCATAGGCCACACAATGCTCTTTTTTCTTGAGATATGCCAACTTGGTATAGTACAATACTCAAGGAACTCCTCCCACATTCTAACCAAAATAGGGTCCGTCGAATACCAACTCGCAGGCTTCCTTTTCCTTTCACCATTTATCTTTACAACATCAATTTACGCATGAAATCCCAATGATCTTCTACCCAAATGATCCATCTGCAAGTTCTTTGCAATTGTCAGTGAGAACCATGATTTGTCACCTCACAAAAAAATAACTAGGACTCTAGAAATGAATCATCCACTACACAAACTACCACACAACATCACAAAGATCTATCATCACACCAGGGTCCAATATTCTCAAAGGCATCTTCCAAATCTTTGAAAACCCTAAGCTCCACAAAGAAAAAACCTCACTCTAATACCACCTGACACAGTCAAGGTCAGAGGATCCAATTAAGGAATGTCCAAACTTGTAGCCAACAATAAAAACCATGCAGTGGAAATAACACAACACCATAAATACAAGAATCAATTTTATATTAAATCTCATAATTCCAATTATAGGCAACATGCCATGCTATAAGGCCTTCCTAGTTTCAGCCAATACATAAACAATTCAACAATGTATTTGTAAGATCTTGCAAGATCCCAGTAACCACCAACTAGTTCAGATCTACAATAGGTAGCCTCTTATAGGAACAACCAAGAAAATATAAACCCATTCTCATAAACCACCAAGCAACCTCTTGTTTTCCTAGGCCCTTAAGCCACTAGCTCTTCAACAAATTCTCAGATTCACAAATATGTTCCATGATCTAAGCCCTAGATCCACACTCTCAGACTTGGACTCCTCCAAAATTGTCTCTACAACTCTACCCAAACCCTTCTATAAATACTAATCCAAACAAGCAAGCCACAAGTTGGCCTTGCAATTACAATTAAGTAAAATCCCAAAGACCATGTCGGCCTCCCACACAAATTAAATACATCTTTACAAAAAATATTAAATGCACCAAGGTCGGACCAAAGTATCCAACCAAAAAGAACAACTGAATAGGCCAAGCTCCACCGACCAACACCAACAACACCAAGCATGAATCAACACTCAAGAAACACTACCAAGAAACCAACCCTCTAACTCAGTCAAGAACAAAGCGCAACACAACACAATTGATGAAGCTTCCATCGAGCCAGAAGACACTAAGCCCACTACAGTTACTGAGTTTTGAGATGAACAAAACACCAAGTTTCACCAAGAACTCCACCAAATAACTAAGTAAAAGCCTATCTCAACTGAGCTCCTCCACCTCCTTCACTGAGTGCCATAAAATCACAAGGAACTGAACAAGTAGCCAAGATGCTACTGCATTAGAAAATTTGGTCAACATTGATGAAATAATAAAGAATCTTGAGCCTCCCAAGATCACTCAAGAAGAATCAGCTGAGAAAGAGAAAGAAAAGGATAAAACACTTGAAAAATAAAAAGTATCAGAAGAAAAAGGTGAAGAAAAAGAAACAAAAAAGGAGAAGGAATAGGAAATGGTAGAGGAACAAGTGGATCCCAATCACTTCCAACCAACTTAAAGGATATGGTTGTCATAGATCTTATGCAGTGGTTAGTACTTGCTTTTTGCTAAAGAAAAGGAGAAATCATAGAAGAAGTATGATAAGACTGCAAAAACAATCTAGCAAGCTACACAAGTGATAAGTAATTTTTTTGTTACACCTCCTGTAAATATTGAAGATTGTATAAACAATCTAGATAATGCTCTAAGTATAGCAAAAAAAAAATTTGATACACTACAAGAAGCAGCAAGAATAAAAGTGGTAGATGACTTCAAGAGGTTAAGGATGAAAGATACTCCTGAAGGGATCAAGAGTGATCTTAACACATTGATGACCACTAAAAGGGAAATCAAATATTGTCTTAAGGAGAGACAAGACCTCTATAGACTCTACATGACTTTGTATGAGCATGTCAAGAGTATATCGGATATTATAGAAAAAGATGAAGAGGCTTTGACAAATCTCTCTAAGAATTTTTAAAATAAGAAAGTTTTGGACATAAAAAAGAATTCAATGGGATAATGGATAAAATCCATACCTTACAATTAGAAAAGGACATAATTCATAAAAGATTCTCAGAACTACAAAACTTTTTGACTCCAAACATCAATGTCTTGGAGAGTACCCATGAGGACCTTCAAGTTGGCCTCAAAACATTTCAAGGATTACTACCTATCAATGTAGAGGAAGAAGACAAGGCCACATTTGGTCTTAATGGAATGATTCAGGTAGAAGAGGCAATCAAAACAGCTTGGGATGCTGACATGCAAATTTTGAAGACAAACTACAAAGATGTACTATAGACAACCAAGTTGTAATTTTATGTACTCCAATTTTCATGTTTTGATAACTAATTTTGACATTTTGGCACCCTTTTCCATTGATGTCAAAAGGGGAGAGATAGAAGAAGAAAAATAAATGCAAAATGTAATGTGAAGAAGAGAGCAATTGTGTGTAAAATGAAAATATAGAAAACATAAATAAAGGAAAGTTTCTTTTGAAGGCTATGTCCTGAATTTTTATGTGTTGAAAGAGAAGAAATCAAGAAGAAGGAGAACAAGAGGAGTTCTTACAGAAATACTTTGTTAACTCTTTGTATTCAAGACAAAAAATTTGTTTTAAGTTTTGTTGCACCTATTGTACACCCCTAATAGGTTTTTTTTTCTTTTAACAGGGCTAGGACCTTTAATAGGGTTGATTCCTTAACATGGATATTATTGTATACATCCCCTAATATGGATCTAACTATATTGTAATAATTAGCTCCTAACAGGGCTAGAACTCCTAACAAGGTTTCAAGATTCATAGTGAAAAATTTAGTGGGTACCATCCCCACCGGGGTTTTTCCCTTAACAGGGTTTCCTCAAAAAAAAATATGGTGTTATGAGTTCTTCTATGTTTGTCTTTGTTGCATGGTTATTCATTTTATGTTATATCTTTATATGTTGGTTAAATAAGTTAAATAAGTGTGAGAATTCAATAAATTACTATAACACTGATTCACCCCTTCCCCCCCCCCCTCCATGTTACCAAATCCTAACAGATTGTAACAAATCTAGGGATATATAAAGATACTAGATTATATAAACATTCTTATTTTGTGTCTAATGATGAGTTTGTCAAGTCAAAATAATTTAAGTCTTTCTTATATAATATCAAATGTAAGAAATTAAGGGAATCTATTCCAAATATAACACAAGAGAATGTGGCTAAGTTGTTGAAGCAACTCAAGGATGATATTGATGTTGAGATAATTACAAATGACCCCGCAAAAAGGTAGAAAATGTTGACATAGGTTGGTATTATCTTGTTTCCAAGATGGGGCCTCAGTGCCTCCTTTATCTTTGATAGAATAATGCATTCTTAAAATAAATATTTTAAGTTAGATCTAGATGGATTCAATGATGTTTTCATTGGCTCAAGATTTGATGAGAATGAAGAAGCATTGTTTCTATGGGAATTATATCTTCCTAATAAGAGACCTAAGATTATTGATGTTGAAAAGGATTTTGGGTACATGATGAAATTTAAAGTTGGAGAAATTGATCCAATCACCTTTTCAAATTGGACAAAGAACGGATGGTCATACTGGTGAGGGAAAGGGATCAGTACAAGGAAATGTATGAAGAAATCATAAAAGGAAGTAGATTGCTCATGCCCATGTTGACTTCAAGATAATTCAAAATAGAAAAATAAGCATGATGAGCTACAAAGTGAGAACCAAAAGTTAAATAAGAAAATGTAAACTATGAGGATTGATACTATTGTTTTTCTATTGCACAAAAGATTTGAGAAAATGAAAATTACTTTGGAAAATCCTTGGGAAGCATATAGAAAGAATAGGGATAATTCTCTATCCCATAACAAAATTATGAATAGGTTGGGGGTAAATTTGCATGAGAAGAATTTGGAATGAGCAGATACAAAAGAATTGAGGATATAAACAAAGTGATTACAAAGAATGAAAAGTTTGATAAGAAATTAGAAGAAGAGTATGAAAAAATCAAAGATGCAATCAAACAAGGACTGCCTACTTTTGTTATCACAAAGGAGAATTGAAAGATAAGGATAAATGGATTGAAGAATATCATAGTCTCCTCAATGTTTCCCTCCATAACACTCGTACAGATGGGATTGAGTTAAAAGACTCTGCTTTGCAGATGGAAAGACTTCTCATGTTGGAGATCACCACCAGAGACATCATCCATGATGAAGATACTTATGACTCAGAGGCATATTTGGAGCATATCAAAAGATGTGGCATGCTACTTGGGGATTGACCCATGTTCCAAAGTGTTTCTTATGATTTATTATTGTAATTGGTCTAGTTGGTTTTTAATTAAGTCAGTTTTTTAGTTGATTTAGTTGTCAATTAGGTAGTTTTGTATCTTTTGGTGAAGGGCTATTCCCCTCTACCCATAATTAAGACCTTTCCTAGATGTAGGGGTTCATTCTAACATTTTAAGAGAGAAAGGATATATATTCAATATTTTTTGGGGTTTTTGTTCACTGGAAATACAAGGTTGGAAAATTACATTTGTAACCGGTTGATTCCTATATATCTATTTCAATACAAGGATCAAGTGTTATTTTATCTCTGATGGTATCTATCTTTTCAATTGTGTGATTAGTTCTCTATGACAAATCTATTTCATTTAGATTGCTTCAATGTGCTATCTTATGTTATTATAATTTGAATTAATTTTTTAGTTTGAACATTAGTTTGGAGGATTGGTTGAAAAACTTCAACCTGACTTACTGATCTTTTAGAGTAAAGTTAAATTTAGTAAGATTAACTATAATAACAAATCTAAATTATAATATCATAAAGATGCCTTTGAGGTGATGGTATTGTTTGAAGAAAAAGTTATTAAAAAAGTCTCACACAGTTATACATATGATCATTCAATTGAGTTGGTAAAATGAGTAAGAGATTAAGGCATTGGTCTAATATTGATCACATTCTAAAACCTACACACTTACACATGTTTTTAACCCAATATTACAAATGGGATCATCAAAGATCTGAAGTCCATTGATCAAATGACCTACAAGAAAATATATAAATGGAAGTGAAAAAATATCAAGGTCAAGGTACTTCTACATGGGAGAAAAAACAAGATACATCTCATTTTTCAAAATATTGACCATAACCAAATAGATTGTTTGCAGATACTTTATAATCTAATCAATAACATTAAATTATGTTCAGAAATGGTGTATAATGTTTTCTATAGATTTGATTATCTCATAGACTCCCCCCCAAAAATAATGAATCCACAAAATGAACAAATTTTAAGGAATGAACATAGGTAGTGTGTCTATTATAGAATAAAATAAAATCACAAAACCATTGAGGCATGCATTGACTTGTAATGGGAATCTATCTCATAGAAGCATGTTCACAACCTGCAACACGGA
The DNA here is from genome assembly GCA_027943335.1 of Chamaecyparis obtusa. NCBI lineage: Eukaryota > Viridiplantae > Streptophyta > Pinopsida > Cupressales > Cupressaceae > Chamaecyparis > Chamaecyparis obtusa. The sequence continues at coordinate 37,064 of BSBK01013516.1, read as the reverse complement.
ATCTATAACCTACAAACAAGATTCTTAGCATCAATAAGATTAACAGTGGAGCATAATGAAATATTGAAAAGTGTGTTACCTTATTAAGATTCTCTTTATTTCAAGAATATTTTAATATTCTCTACTTATGATGCAGGAGCATCCTGGGTGTAAGAGCAATCTTGCATCACCCAAAAATATGTCTGGTTTCTTTTCAATAAGGGCTATCTTGTGTAGAGCTGCTATTTATGGAAACTTTCTAATTTTAGTAAGTTGGTCATATGATCTCAGAATGTTCTAATTTCACAGTTGGAGGTTCATCTTAGTCATATTAGCATGCCTGTAAAGTTTCATTGCTAGATCAAGTCTGGTTTTGAAGATATTGAAACTTTTCAATTTTGAAAATAGGGTACAGAAACTTTGAACTCAATTTTGAAGGCTTTAGAGGCCCCGGATGAGGTCAAATCTTCGGCTGAATGAAGCTTGCTTAAATCAAACATTGTAGAGCTCCTCGTGCTCTTTCTGAAATGGGGTTATAATAGTCAATCAAGTCAATGAGTGATGACTTATGGTCTCTGAAAGTTGGGTTGCCTAAAATGGTAGAAAATAATTTTCCTTCAAAATTTCTGTTTGGGTTTCAAAAGTTATTTTGAGCTGACTTTGATGTAATAAAATGAAAAAATAAAATAATTCTAAGTTTGGTCGGCCTTGTTGGCTAAAAATTATGGAACCTTCCTAGGCAGTGGAAAATTGCCTATATAAGGAAGGCTGTAGTGTTGTCTTAGGCAGTTTGGGATAGTTCTGGGTAGAGATCTGGTTATTGATTCAAGGCTTTTTCCTACAGAATATTGTAAGGGAATGCCCATGTGGCTTTGCATATTGTAATTCTGAAAGTTTGTAATTCCACATTTATGGAGATAATAAGAAGCCAATTTTCTATTCTTGCATATTGTTGTTGTTTCTCTATTTCTGTTATGTGTTTGTGGTATTAAGGGGAGCACCCTTCATCAAGGGATATCAGAGTAGGAGTTCCTGAGTGTGTAAACAAATCGATGATTGTGAGGCAGTTTGCACCAGGACTGTGGTTAGGGTTTCAGCGCACATCACGAAAATGCCTCCATGAAAGGAACATGGTGGAAGAGTTGGTGTTGTAACATCTGAGGTTAGAGCACTCTAGAGACAAGTGCGAGTATTGCAAGAGGAGATTTACAGAGGAATGAATCTTAATGTCAGAGATGAAAGCGAGGATGAAGCCAAAAAAGAAAATCAAGAAGGAGAAGTCAAAGTTTTGAATCAAGAGGAAGAAAGGCTTTTTCGGGCCATTTCCAAGATTGGGAAAAGACCTAAGATTGAGGTTACTACATTTTCAAGGAATCTTAACCCAGAGGAATTGATCGATTGGATCAATGAATGTGAGGAATATTTTGAGTATGAAGATATTGAGAATCTTGATAGGGTCAAATTCACGAAGGCCAGACTGAAGGGTCATGTGAAGATCTGGTGGCAAGAGATTTAGTTGGAGCAAAATCAAAGAGGAAAGGATAAAATCACAAGATGGGGGGGATGGTGGATAAATTGAAGTGACAGTTCATCCCTGTTGATTATGAGCTTGACCTACTAAAGAAAATGCAAAGTTTGAAGCAAGCAGGAAGATCTGTTCAGGAGTATACAGAGGAGTTCTATCGAATCCTCATCAGAATAGGACATGCGGAAGCTGATAAGGAGAAAGTTGCTCGTTACCTTAATGGGTTGAGATAGAGCATTCAGGAGGAGTTGAATCTAGTTCAAATGAACACTATTAAAGAGGTATACCAGTTTGCCCTAAAAGTAGAGGAAAAGTTGAACAAGAAGTTTGAGAGCAGACAAAGCAGAAGAGGTCGTAATGAAAGATCTGGTGGACAGTCATATGGAGATCGAAATGAAGATTCAAAAAAAGTAGGATGAGGCTAGTAAAAGTCAGAATCAGAGAGGAGATAATTCCAATCATTTCCAAGATCAAAACAATAGAGATCAGAGAGGAAGAGGAAGAGGACAAGGTTTAGGAAGAGGAGGCTTCTGTGGAACATGTTTTCACTGTGGAGAAGAAGGTCATAGGGCATTTGAATGTCCTCAACACCAAGGATGGATGGATAGGAGGAATCAAGGCCAGTCCAGAGTTGCATATGTAGATGAAGATGCTAGATCATAACATTCTAAAGATGCTGAAAAAGGAGAAATGTTGATTAATAGAAGAGTCTTGTTGAGTGGTGAAAATGAACCTGACCAAAGAAGAAGCCTGTTTCGCACCAGGTGCAAGTGTGAGGGTAAGTGTTGTGATGTGATTATTGATAGTGGTAGTACTAATAATTTAGTGTCAGAAGAGATGGTGACAAAGTTGAAGCTCAAGAGGCAGAAATATCCACATCCATATTGGGTTGCCTGGGTGCAGGATGACCACAAGGTCATGGTCAATGAACAGTGCCTAGTGAAGTTCAAGATTGGCGGGTACCATGATGAGGTACTATGTGATATCATATCTATGGATGCATGTCATATGTTGTTGGGTAGACTGTGGCAGTTTGACAGATGTGTTGTACATGATGGTTGTGCGAATACCTATTCCCTGACAAAGGATGGAGTGTGACATAAGCTAAAACCATTGAAGGAAATAGAAGAAAAGGTATGTGGTAATGCAAGAATAGCTTTTGTTGATAGAGAAAATTTCTCAAATGGTATGAGGCATGAGCATATGTGTTTTACCTTAATTCCAAAGGCTGGGAAAGAGGAAGTAGAAGATGTACCTGTAGAAGTGGCAGAATTATTGAATGAGTTTCAGGATATTGTATCTGATAATGTGGCTGATGGATTACCACTGGTAAGAAAGATCAGTGATCAGATGGACTTGATTCCAGGAGCCAATTTTCCAAATAAGGCATCACATAGAATGAAACTAGCAAAAAGTGAAGATTTGAAGATAGATTTGAAGTTTAGTTCATCACATCATGGAAGTAGTCCTAGAAATGCATTTGAGTTGACGAAGATAGATAAAGGAGAAATAAGTAGTGCTGAAGCTGAGGATTTTTCAAAACATTTGAAGAACATCCATGAGAAGGTGAGGAAGCATATTAGCAAGATGAATGTGTAGTATAAGGCTAAGGCAGATGAGAAAAGGAGGCATAAGGAATTTCAGGTTGGAGATGAAGTCATGGTTCATTTGCGAAAGGAAAGATTTCTAGTTGGTACATATAACAAGTTGAAAATGAAGAAGTTTGGGCCATGTAAGATACTGAAGAGGCATGATTCAGGAAATGCATATGAGGTAGAATTGCCTACTGAGCCAAATATTTCACTAGAATTTAATGTTTCAGACCTGACAGAGTATCATGATGGAGTTGTTGAAGATGAGGTCACAGCAACACAATGGAGTATTGCAGCAACCAATTCAGATATCAAGGAGCTTGAAGACATACTGGATAGTCATGTTGGAAGAAGCACAAGGAACAGGACATATGAAGAGTATTTGGTTAAATGGAAAGGATGACCTGTTGAAGATTCATCATGGCTAGCAAAGGAGGAGGTTAACCATCTTGGTTTTCCTCTGCACACCTGAGTCATGACAGGGTCACTTCTCAAATTACCTCGGGTGTCTGATGCAGGAGCATCCTACGTGTAAGAGCAATCTTGCATCACCCAAAAATATTTTTGGTTTTTTTTTAATAAGGGCTATCTTGTGTAGAGCTGCTATTTATGGAAACTTGCTATTTTTAGTAAGTTGGTCATACAATCTCGGAATGTTCTAATTTCATAGTTGGAGGTTCATCTTAGTCATATCAGCCTGCCTGTAAAGTTTCATTGCTAGATCAAGTCTGGTTTTGAAGATATTGAAACTTTTCAATTTTGGAAATAGGGTACAGAAACTTTGAACTCAATTTTGAAGGCTTTAGAGGCCCCGAATGAGGTCAAATTTTTGGCTGAATGAAACTTTCTATTTTTAGTAAGTTGGTCATATGATCTCAAAATGTTCTGATTTCACAGTTGGAGGTTCATCTTAGTCATATCAGCCTGCCTGTAAAGTTTCATTACTAGATCAAGTCTGGTTTTGAAGATATTGAAACTTTTTAGTTTTGGAAATAGTGTACAAAAACTTTGAACTCAATTTTGAAGGCTTTAGAGGCCTCGGATGAGGTTGAATTTTTAGCTGAATGAAGCTTGCTTAATTTATGCATTGTAGAGCTCCTCGTGCCCTTTCCGAAATGGGGTTATAATAGTCAATCGGGTCAACGGGTGATGACTTATGGTCTCCGGAAGTTGGGTCACCTAAAATGGCAGAAAATGATTTTCCTTCAAAATTTCTGTTTGGGTTTCAAAAGTTATTTTGAGCCGACTTTGATGTAAAAAAATGAAAAAATAAAATAATTCTAAGTTTGGTCGGCCTTGTTGGCTAAAAATTCTAGAACCTTCCCAGGCGGTGGAAAATTGCCTGTATAAGGAAGGCTGTAGTGTTGTCTTAGGTAGTTTGGGATAGTTCTGGGTAGAGATCTGGGTATTGATTCGAGGCTTTGTCCTACAGAATATTGTAAGGGAATGCCCATGTGGCTTTGCATATTGTAATTTTGAAAGCTTGTAATTCCACATTTGTGGAGATAATAAGAAGCCAATTTTCTATTCTTGCATATTGTTGTTGTTTCTCTGTTTCTATTATGTGTTTGTGGTATTAAGGGGAGCACCCTTCATCAACTTAACAGGGCCAACCACGTGAAGGTAGAAGCTCAATTGGCCCCTCCCCCCTAATATCACTCTAAATTCCTTGTTAACGTCTAACATTCTTTAATCCATTAATGAAACATAGCATTCATTCATTATCATGTAACATTCATTAACATATAACATTCATTAACATGTAACATTCATCAAATTTCATTAACACATATCATTCATTAACATGTAACTTTCATCAACATTCATTAACATATATCATTCATTAACACATAAATCCATTTATTAACAAATAATAAGATTACAATCATTTATTTTTTATTTTCTATTTTTGAAGCTTGGATGTAAATACTAATTGGAGCATCAATTTCTTCATCATTTTTCCCCTCTTCAGTTCTTTTGTGCTCTTCTTGTGGTCTAGTTAATGTATGCCTTGTCTTGTACTCACGGTGAGGATGTGTATGCAAAGGGGGGTCCATTGAAATAACAAAGAAATGGGTTAAATTCATAAATTTAATTATTATTGTTACAAGTATTTCATTAATTAAAAGAACATTATAGGTGTGATTTTTACCTAATGGGGCCACATCATCTTCCTAATGATTTTGTCTAGGCTCATCCTCAACATCCTGAACACCCTCTAAATTCTCTAGAGTTGAAACATGAAAGGTTACATTAATCAATCCACCAATTGCAATTAAAATTATTTAAAGGAGTAGGAATGGTCCTATTTAATTGGTGGGGGCACATTGTGTTCATGATGTTGTATACCCAGATCATGCTCAACTTGGTCACCACAGTCTACATGCTCTAAAATATAAACAAAAAAAGTTACATTAATTACTACACCAATTTCAATTCAAGATATTTAATTGTATTAATAATTACATAAAAAAAAAATTATATAAAATAAATACCTCCAATATTGGGATGTACACTAGGACCTTCATCATGTACAGGTTGTGTTCCATGATTAGCAGACGACATTCCAATGTCATGCACATTGTTATCATTGCTTACTTATTTAAAACAAATATAGTCACTTTATGTTGGAAATTAACATCAAATAGATTATTTCTCAAGTATTCAATTTTAAATACTTTAAACTTTTCATTTAGCTTATTTACCTGTGTGATAGATGCGACAGAATCTAGTGTTTTCCCACTCAATTCTCTTAGGTGTTCAATCACGACTACATAGCCTTGTTGGATGCCAATTTTTATGTCATCATCTGTGGGCACTCTTTTGAATTCAGAGCCCTGCATTTTTTCTTAATATCATGATTTTTTATTGTATTGTTTTATTAAAAATAATTATTTTCAATTTATTATTTCAATATGATATTTCATTTAATGATACTTACAATTCGTGCGGCAAGTTTCATATAACCACCAGAGCCAAGTTTGTGTTGACTATGATTTTCTTATCTTTCCTTAGTTGCCTTTGATGTGTTGAGAAGTCTATGAAAAGTTTGAAATATGTTAAATTATATAAATATAAAGAGTAATTAGTACATAATTACATTCTTAATAGTGTCACATACCTTCTTCTACCTAGTGGTTTATTTTATTTTTTCCTTTCAACTCTATCCTTTCCATCCAAAGTTAGGTCCTTCCACTCCCTCTTTGGATTCATGGGGGGATGCTCGTACTTTTTGTTCTTCTCTAAATGTGTCCTATATTGGTCCCTCACATACTTGAGATATGTGACAACTTTGTCAAGGACCTTATTTTTGTTGAATGTGTCATTTCCAAACAACCCAACCATACAGTTTGTGAGTTCATCTTTTAAATTTTTTTCTTTCTCATTCCACTATTTATGTATGGTGGGCCCAAAGATCTCCAATGTAGTTTCATTAAGATTTTTATAAGAAATATCATTTCCTACAAAAAAACATGGGATCATTAGTCCAAAATGAGTGATCAATAAGTAAATTATTTTCATGCCCAAAATCCATAGGCAAAACACACCAATAAATTTTTATTTTTAAAACATAATTATCTTACTAATTTTACATGTTAATAAAATTTAAGAGTTAAAAATTTTATTCAAGAAATTAAGACGTATCCAGGTAAATTAATGCCAAAGGATAAAAGGGGTAAATGTTGATTTGACAAAACATATCTATACTTTTTCAATAAAATAACTAACGATGGCTTTCTACTCTGCATATGCGAGATCTGAATATAAATTTTTTAGTGTTGAAAGCCTTCAAAGGAATTAAAACTTCTATTGCTCAGCATGGTATGCCAAACTTCACAATTCTCCATCGGCACTGATTGAAGGAGGAACTATCAACTCTTTCCTCACTCCTCTACATCTTCAGTCACAAGAGAATCTGTAGACAAAGGTAGTCCCAAAAAAGAAGAGGAAGGCAAATGCTCCTTTACACCCAGCAACACTCAAATCAGTTTCAAGGCACAATGACAAGACCTCATTTTCTCTTCCCTTAGACAATCATTTTTCTTCTCTACACTCTCTAAGCACCCGCAGCTTAAATCCTAGTCCAGTGAATAGACTCCCAAAGATTTCCCTTTATTCTCCACCACACCGTAGGTTTGAGGTTGTAGAATCGATTTCAAATATACCAAAAATGGAAGTTAACCCTAGAAAGGTTGAACATTCCCCAAAGCATACCCCTTATCTCCCCCATCACAGATTGAAGCCCTTGACACCCTTTATGCATAAATCACCAAATTACCAAGGTGAGAAATAAGATTCTTTGTTAGAATTTAAGGACGGAGTTATAGAATGTACCCAAGATTTAATGAAAATTAAAGGATTATTTATGCAATGGAATGGCTATGGATTATCCTCAATAAAAATTGTAGACTGGCTTCAAAATAAATTTCCTAACTAGATAAGTATATATTTACTCCTTGATTTACAATGTAGAGCTGAAAAAAATGTTTTTAAACAGTTAGTGTCCTAGCTTGTTGGGCGTAGATTTCTTTGTGGTTTATTGTTCCCCATCCTTTAATCCAAATAATCTCAAAGGCTTCTTAGTAGCTAGAGCTAGCAAGCTTATTAACATGCCTTTAGAATGTACAAACAAAATCATTCTTAGGAAAATAGGTAATAGGTTAGGCTCTTTTGTTAGATCTATAGATACCAAATATCCCCAGCTGGAATTTAAGATCATTATTAATATGGATATTTCAATTTAACCATTGAACCCTATCACTATCAAGAGTGACCCCTCTTTGTTCAATATCAACCCTTTTATCTTGACAGATCTAGTAAAAGAATTTAAACAAACCCAAATTATAAAAAATCTGACTCAATCCAAGAAAATTATCCCCACACTAGTACATTTCAGGCCAAATTTCGATGGTCATTTGTTGGATTTTCAACGGTCATTTGTCAAAAATGTGACACATCTATCCATCGGCATTTTTGCATTGCAAATTGTGATGAAAGTGGTAATCATCAGTATTCCGATATCCCTACCCATCAAAATTGGCCACATAAATAGCAATTTTACTATGTGACCGATCTGTTGAAATATTCTTCTTACGACATTTCATCAGTTGGAAAGGTGACAGATATTTAGTAGATCTCTGACAAGAGTACCTATCGGAGATATAGCCATCCTATCAGAGATATAGCTATCCTATCACACCCATTTGTTAGAATGGGGTCCCGCCGATGGTTACTTGTGGAATGTCGGATGATAAGGAATCAAGTTCTGACACAAGTAGCCATCGGAGGAATAGCTCCTCTGTCGAAAAAGGATTACTACATGTCAAAAAATTGACGGATTAGCATAGTAAAAATAACAAAGCTCAAGAGACCATCATAATTAGTCTCTGTCTTTGGTCCATATACTAGAAAAACATTTTACATTTCATTAGCTCATCAAATGAAGGGATTTGAAAGAATTTAATAGAATATTTTCATGATAATGTATATTATTTAAGTTGACGTTGCACGAATTTATTGACTCCGCGCACTTGTATACTATGAGCACAACCATAAAGAAGCATGTCCTCCCATGGCCTACATTACTCAAGCCATGGGAGGGGATGCTTCTTTATGGCTATGCTCGATGTATACAATGCACAAAGTAGATAAATTCATTCACCTTCAAACTAAAATAATATACATTATACATGAAAATATCATCCATTAAATTCTTTCAAATCACCGTATTTGATGAGCAAATGAAATGTAAAAAAAAATTTCAGTATATGGACCAAGGACGAAGACCAACTATGATGGTCTCTTGAGCTCTGCTATCTTTAGTCCTAGCTACTAGGTAATGGCTGGAAGACTTATACTTGTCGATCATTGAGAATAATCACCGCCTTGCCTTTATGTACACTGCATAGTATCCAATATAAGAGAAAGTAGAAAATATGAATGGATAAAAGAAATGAAAGATACAATAAAATTATCTTTCTATTTACCTTCTCATAATTGATCCCATTCTCACAAAAGTAATTTTATATGATCACTAGCACATTTCGTGCATGGATGAGAAACAGTATCCAAAGTTTCTAGATTCTGAGAAGAGGTATGAGTGGAGGCCAAAAAAGGGATATTTGTGAAGGTTTTATAGATGGAGTACTGAATCATCGTCTCTACACTGGTACTCAATCTGGAAACCCTCTCTAGAAAATCTCCACATCTAGCAAATCTCCATAAGAATCCCTTCTGGCCTCCACTGCATATACATCTTCTCAGTATCTAAAAAATCTCCAGCACTGATTCCCATTGTTTTTCACCATCTCCATGGACTGAGACCTTAAATTATTGAGCTTATCTTTGTTTTGAGAATAGTTTAACATTCTCTACTTAGCAGGGCCAACCACGTGAAGGTGGAAGCTCATTTGGCCCCTCCTAGGAGCCTCTTATGACCCTTTATGACATTTTAAGACCTCTAAGATGTGTATTCTTAAGGGTCATAAAGGGTCATAAGGGGTCCTAGGACACAACAACTGATAAACATAAATGTAGGCTTCATGGTCACAATTATTTGAAGACAAAATAATTGAGTGGTATACCCAAACGATGCAAAGCAACCACTACTCCTCTGGAACTAGAGGAGTAGTAGTTGTTTTGGGTCATTTAGGTATACAACTCAATTATGTTGTATACCCAGATGATGGAGAGCAACTCCTGCACCTTTGATTCCAAGTTGACTACATCTGTTGCTCATGAATACAAGGTCCTCCAACACAAATGTATTCAATTTGGAATTGGAGGTGCAGAAGTTGCTCTCCATCGCTTGGGTATACAACTTAATTACATTGTCTCCAAACAATTGTGACCACGATGCCTACAATTATGTCTCTTAGCTATTGTGAAATCTACATTTATGTTTCTCAGCTGTCGTGTTTATGTGCATGTTTTATGTGTTTGGGAAGACATCTTTCTATCCTGGGCCTGGATCCTTTGGCAATTAGCTTCATAATAATGTAGATGACAAATGAGCAATTAGTTTCCCAAGAAAAATCCCATAAATGAACTATGGGTACCCCAATTCTTGTGCCCTCTATGTGTACCCAAATGATATATTTGAAACAACAAGGGTAAGGCTTAAAGAAGTTAATTTTGCATCACTAGACAGATCTATATATTTTATCCACAATGACCAAAATTCAAAGGATCCAAGCCCAGGCTAGAAAGATGTCTTTCCATTCTGTTTAAGCCATATTCCTTGTTCTTGTCAAACTTCCTTGGTACAATAGGAATGCTCTTTGCAGTACTCTTCTTCAACTTGTGTTCGATGATAAGCATCTTCTTCTTCTTCCTAATTGTAGCCAGAGCTTCCTTTTCATCAGGATTCAACTCCACTTCCCCCATCTCATCATCCTCATCACCCTCAACTGCCATGCTAAGCCCTTCTTCCCTCTCCAATTCTTCAAGCCTCTACAAGATATCTGGATCAATAAAGTCTGCAACATTGTGTCCATCCATGATCTCAAGAATATCATCTTCTTTCCACTCTTCATTTTCCAAAATATACCACAATCTTAAGACTCGTGACTCTTCAAATTCTCTTGTTTTCTTCAAACCTCCAAACATTTGTACTGTGAGATTTCCTCCAACAAATGGACTTGTGATGATTTTCAAAATCATACATGTGTTGGAAGGAAAGCTCATAGTACTGCTTAGGACAATCTGAATTTTCATCATCTATGCATATAAGAGTTGATCATAGAAGGTATATGCACAAGTACTTGAAAAACATGCATATTTGACCAAGCAATACTGGGAGGTAGACCCAAAAAAAAAAATATTTGTGGTGATTTTTACAATAGTACATGTGTTGTTGGGTAAGCTCCCAGTAGCACTCAAGCAAATATGTATGCTCATCACCTGTGCATATAAAGTGGCTCTAATGGCAGATACAATCACAAAATTATGCATACTCCTTATTTTGTTCCAGGTTGATATTGTCATACATGGTCTTTTTTGAATGGAATGACTTGTTACTTATACATTGACTATAATGTTGGTGGAAGAAGGATGATTTGTTTGCAATCTATAGATACACAAACACTAAACAACCATTTTTTCAACTCTAATTTTCTCAACACAAAGAGACATTTATCATAGCCATAAAAACATGATTTTTTAAAAATGGAATACACCAAGGAATACCATCGCAGCTATTGACCATTTACAATCATGAATAGTTAACCTAAATCAAATAGCTCATTTTTTTATCAGCATGTGTAGTCTGTGTATATGAAAAATGAATGAAATATATATCAAGCTGAAATAAAATAGTGAACAAAAAAACCAATTCAAGGCCTTATTTATCAAGAGCAACAAACATGAGGACAAAAGAAAAATCATTAAGACTATAGAAAAATCATTAAGACTAGAAAATCGAGTCTTAGAAAAATCATTACAACTATAGAAAAATCATTTAGACTAGAAAATCAAGTTCTACAAAAGGATGGTTCTGGTGCTTTTCCATTACAACAATTGAGCATTCATCATTTGGTACTTCTTGGCGTATTTCATTTAAGTTTTTCAGCTATTGTGTTTATGTGCATGTTCTTTATGTGTTTGGCTTCTCTCCCTCACAAGGGATACACTGATAGGTAATTGATTTGAAAGCATAATGATTTGATAGTCTTTTTTCAGGATAGGCATAATCATCCTGCCAACCTTAATTAGCAACATTTGTGATATATGTCAAGAACTTATAATCAGTATGCCCAATAAATAGAGACTTAGTAGTAAAAGAATAAGGTTTCACATCCACATCTGTCCAAGTGTAACAACCTTCAAAGATTTGCAGCGGTAAAGAGAATCCCCATATTTTATCAGCCTAACATAGTCTTTGGCCACTTTGGCAATGAGAACCTCAAAATAGAGAAAAGAAACTTAGTAAAAATAGTCTATGCCGCTATTTGTGAGGGTACAATCATGATAAGTGCCTCTCAAACCTCTCCAAACATGTAAGATTACCTTTAAATAGTTTATTGATCTCTTTTAAACATTAACCAAATCAAACCTACATTTGAATCCACACACAATAAACCAAAATGAAGGGTTTTATATCCTTTAATGAATCTCAGTCAGTGGTAATGCATGGACAATCAAACCACTAGTCTCCAAAGCATTCAATAAGTGAATATGAATGTTTGAAAACTACTCCCAACAATTCTTAAACATACTTTATTGTTTAAGAATTGTTGGGACTGGTCCTTTGGCGTGTATTAAATAGAATATGAATTTTTAGCATATTATTATCATTTTATTTCTTTGTTGTAAACATGCCATTGGTTTAGTTTTAATCTACTGGTGTCATTCTCTAGCCCATGCTTTATCTCCATTATTTGATGTTATTCACTATTTTGAAATGTTGACTATGGTTATCAAATGGAAAAAATAGAAAAAAAAAATTAACACGAAAAGAAATTTACAAAATCGAACCAATGGCATGTTTACAACAAAGAAATAGAATGATAATAATATGCTGAAAATTCTATTTTGTTTAATACACGCCAAAAGACCAGTTGTATGAAATTTTCAATCACATAGCTTTTCAGTGTTGTATGAGTGGATTGTGCAAGAACAGTTAACATTAAAAAAGGAGAAAACTCCTCAACACATCCTGGAAACCATTGAATTCAATAATAAATTAAACCTAACACCAGCACTATTCCTTCAATTCACTTCTACCAAGAATAAAGCATTTAATCCATTCAACATTACATATAATCATTAGACAGTTACATTTTCTGACTGTGTAGAGGAACAGTCACGACCAAAACAATCAAAAGTACTTTCACCCTTGCACAAGCTATTCCAAACTTCAAGTAAAATGAGAAATATGCTATATCAAATCATTCATATTCATAGTAACCATTCAAAGGATAATGATTTGACAGTCTTTTTTCAGGATAGGCGTAATCATCCTACCAACCTTAATTAGCAACATTTGTGATATATGTCAAGTACTTATAATCAATATGCCCAACAAACAGAGACTTAGTAGTAAAAGCATGTCCTTTGCTTTACTAGTTTACTTATAATTAGTATGTCCTTTGGTTTACTAGTTTAATCTGGTTTAATAATGATTTGTTTCATGTTTGAATGTACCATTGAATGAAGCTTGTCTATATTAAGTACAATCTTAAGACTCATGAATCTTCAAATTCTCTTGTTTCCTTCAGACCTCCAAACATGTGTACTATAAGTAGCCCTCCAAAAAATGGACTTGTGATGATTTTCACAATATTACATGTGTTGGAGGACTACTCAAAGTACTACTTAGGAAAATCTGAATGTTGATCACCTGTGCATATAAGAGTTGACCATAGAAGGTATATGCACAGGTGAAAAACATGCATATTTGACCAAGCAATACTGGGAGCTAGACCCAGCAGCAAATAGATTTGTGGTGATTTTCACAATGGTACATGTGTTGCTGGGTAAGCTCTCAATAGCACTCAGACAAATATGCATGTTCATCACCTATGCATATGATGTGGTTCTAATGGAAGATACAATCACTAAATTTTGCATACTCCTTATTTTGTTTTGGGTTGATATTGTCAAACATGGTCTTTCTTGAATGGAATGACTCATTACTTGTACATTGACTAGAATGTTGGTGGAAGAAGGATGATTTGTTTGCATCCATTTTTTCAACTCTAATTTTCTCAACACAAAGGGACATTTATCATAGCCATAGAAACATGATTATTTTAAAATGGAATACACCAAGGAGTACCATCAGAAATATTGAATATTTACAATCATGAATAGTTAACCTCAATCAAATATCTCATTTTTTTATCAGCATGTGTAGTCTATGTGTATATGAAAAATGAATGAAATATCAAGCTGAAATAAAATAGTGAACAAAAATTCAAATTCAAGGCCTAATTTATCAAGAGAAACAAACATTAGGATGAAAGAAAAACCATTAAGACTATAGAAAAATCATTAGGACTATAGAAAAATCATTAAGACTAGAAAATCAAGTTTTAGAAAAATCATTACGACTATAGAAAAATCATTTAGACTAGAAAATCAAGTTCTAGAAATGGACAGTTGTGATGCTTTTCCATTACAAAAATTGAGCATTCATCATTTGGTACTTCTTGGTGTATTCCATTTAAGTTTTTCAGCCATTATTTTTATGTGCATGTTCTTTATGTGTTTGGCTTCTCTCCCTCACAAGGGATATGTCGATATGTAATTGATTTGAAAGCATAATGATTTGACAGTCTTTTTTCAGGATAGGCATAATCATCCCACCAACCTTAATTAGAAACATTTGTGATATATGTCAAGTACTTATAATCAGTATGCGCAACAATCAGAGACTTAGTAGTAAAAGCATAAGGTTTCACATCCACATCTTCCCTAGTAAGCATTATAGCCTTTCAAATTTGTAAAGAACACAAACTTTGCAAATCAAAATGATATTTCATTAAAACCTATGTTCTTGATCAAGTTCTTAAAGATTAAAGCATGAAACCATCAATTTCTTCACCTCTGTTCTTCATGGTTGGGGAAGTTGTGATGGAGTTATATGTAACCTTTGGAAGTCATTGTATGATAGACTTAAGCCTGGAGTGTACGGCAGGAACAGAGATTCAATTAAAATAGAAGTTTAAATCTGCAAGTCCATTGTGTTATGCATTGTTGAAAGGCTTCTTTACTTATTGTTTTGGTTTCTAAATTCAAGGATGGAATAGTAAGCAATCTGCAAGCATTCATTTCATCGTTGAATGTATTGTGAGCACTTTAAAATTATGTTCCTTACATTTTGACTGGTAAAACCAATGACTGTTCCAAGTAATGTTTTTAATCCTTTGAAGTTTCTCATGATCTTGATGTAAGTTGATTGGATTAAGCAATTTGGGGATCCAATAGGACTCTAGGGGAGTTCAATAAATGTTTTGGAAGACTTAGAGGAACTATTAGCATGATTTTTCTTTCATCTATAGCAATTTAGACTGAATTTACTAAGTTTTTCCTTTGTTTTGAAGAGTATTTTGTAATCTATTTTGTAAAAAAATTTAACACGAATTTTTTTTTACAAAACTAAACCAATGGCATGTTTACAACAAAGAAATAGAATGATAATAATATGCTAAAAAATCTATTATGTTTAATACACGCCAAAGGACCAGTTGTATGAAATTGTCAATCACATAGCATTTCAGTGTTGTATGAGTGGATTGTGCAGGAACAGTTAACATTAAATAAGGAGAAAACTCCTCAACACATCTTGGAAACCATTGAATTCAATAATAAATGAAACCTAACACCAAAAATATTCCTTCCATTCACTTCTACCAAGAATAAAATATTTAATCCATTCAACATTACATATAATCATTAGACAGTTGCATTTCTTGACTGTGTAGAGGAACAGTCATGACCAAAATGATCAAAAGTACTTTCACCCTTGCACAAGCTATTCCAAACTTCAATTAAAATGAGAAATATGCTATATCAAATCATTCATATTTATAGTAAGCATTCAGAGGATCATTTTTTCAATGAACCCTCTGACTGTACCCCTGCGGCAGAGAAAGGAAACCTCAAAATAGAGAAAGGAAACTTAGTAAAACCAATCTATGTCATTGTTTGTGAGGGTACAGTCATGATAAGTGCCTCTCAAACCTCTCCAAACATGTAAGAATCTCTTTAAATACTTTATTGATCTCTTCTAAATATTAACGCATGGACAGTCAAACTAGTAGTCTCCAAAGCATTCAATAAGTGAATATGAATGTTTGAAAACTTTCCTCTCAACTTCCCCAACCACTCCTAATCGGTTAGAGGGATTAGTTGAGTGTTTAGACACTAAAAATTCTTAAATATAATTTATTTGATATGATGAATTGTAATATCAACAAACATGAATCCAAACATTTCAAAACAATGAATCGATATCCTTGAGCACAAGCACCAATAACATCAAATAATGGAGATAAAGCATGGGCTAGGGCATGACACCAGTACAATGTGGTCATTTTAGTGAGCATTCATGATCAAATAAAATGCAATGCATTTGAAATTTGCAGTTGAATATGATGCTAGAGGCTTGAAAGACATTGCCCGTCAAAGATACCAATCAAAGATGAAGAAATCACATACCTTCTCTCGTGCTCAGCTTGCACGAAGGAAGATTTGATAGCCAAATCTTCCTTGTACCACATGAAGAACATGCTATTGGTTCAATTTAGCATTTTATTATCATAACAAATAAAGTATGTTTAAGAATTGTTGGTAAGGATAGGAATAGTGGAGATTCTAGAAATATCCCTCCAACTGATTAGGAGTGGTTGGGGAAGTTGAGAGGAAAGTTTTCAAACATTCATATTCACTTATTGAATGCTTTGGAGACTAATGGTTTGACTGTCCATGTGTTACCAGTGACTGAGATTCATTAAAGGATTTCCATGTGTTATCATTGTATTGTGTATTTCAAATATGTTTGGATGTAGGGCAGACCAAGAGAATGAAGGATCACTCACTGATTGCATGATAACCCGGTTTTGAAGGGTCAGTGGTTGAGGGGACATTCAAGGTCTGAATGTTGATAGTGTTCATTGAGGGAAGGGGGATTGTAAAAGACTTTTTATCATTTTATTGTGTATTTCCAATATGTTTGGATGTAGGGTAAAATAGGAGAATGAAGGATCACTCACTGATTGCATGATAACCCAGTTTTGAAGGGTCATTGGTTGAGGGGACAGTCAAGGTCTTGATGTTTATAGTTTTCCTTGAGGGAAGGGGGATTGTGAAAGACTTGTTATCATTGTATTGTGTATTTCCAATATGTTTGGATGCAGGGAAGACCGGGAGAATGAAGGATCACTCACTGATTGATCAAGCTAAAAGATGAAAGAATGAGAAGCCCAAGATTACATCATGGTATAGTATGATGGAGAATATGAAGGCAAAAAATTTTCCCAATGACTATAGGGTGTAGTTGTACAAGAAGATGCAAGGTCTTAAACAAAAAGACATGGATATGAAGAAGTACATTGAGGAATTTTATACGCTAGATATCAGAGTAAAACATGAGGAATATGTTGAGGAGAAACTTGCAAGATACATTGGGGGACTGAGGTTTAATATACAAGATGAACTTAGTCTTTCTACCCCTAGATCTATGGAATAATGTTACAAAATATCCAAGAAGGCTGAGGAAAATATAAGAAGAATACAAGAGAGACAAGAGAATGGTGGAGGAAGTTCAAACCAAGGTAGAGGTGGCAGATTTAATGAGGCACAAGGTCATAAAAATGATGACAAAGGTAAGGAACAAATCATGGATGCAAGGCAAGGACAAAGAGGATGAGGTAGATTTGGTTCAGGAGAAGGTAGTGGTATCTTCACAAGGAAGTGGTTTACTTGTGGAGAAGTGGGACATCAATCATACAAGTTTTTTGAGAAGGAGGCAAACATGAGGAAGGCAAATAGAAGAGTGAACTTGGCACAAGGGGAAGAGAAAAACTACAAGAGGAAGGAGAGGGATCTAATATGGCAAACCCAGAAGAATGAGAGTACCTAATGGTAAGGAAGACACCTGTGTAGAAACAAGAGAGGCAAAAGACATCAATCTTCAAAACCAATTTAAAAAATTATGGTAAGATTTGTAGAATGATCATAGATTCTAGTTCTTTTGATAATTTTGTATCTTAAGAAATGGTAAACAAACTGAATTTGAAAATTTTTCCACTTGATAGACCATATAAGGAATCTTGGGTGAATAATTAACAAAACATTGTAATAAGGGAACAAGCTTATATTTATTTTTCCATTGGAGGGTATGTTGATAGATTTTTGTGTGATATAGTCCCTATGACATGTTGTCATATCATTTTGGGAAGGCCATGGAAAGCATCTAGAAGGACAATTCATTATGGTTTTGAAAATGTGTATATTGTGCATAAGAATGGTGAAACTTTCACTTTTACACAACTTCCTAGTAATGTTGATGAAAGGAACAACATTATTTCTTTTGGTAAAAATGATTATGTGTATTTGTAGATGAAAAAAGTGTAGGAGTCTATGGCATCAGGCCTAAGACAAAAGACCTCTTTATTGGTCATGAAATCTAGAGTTTATGAGAGTCATATATGATAACCTAGTTTTGAAGGGTCACTGGTTGAGGGGACAATCAAGGTCCGAATGTTGATAGTGTTCATTGAGGGAAGGGGGATTGTAAAAGACTTGTTATCATTGTATTGTGTATTTCCAATATGTTTGGATGCAGGGCAGAATAGGAGAATGAAGGATCACTCACTGATTGCATGATAACCCAGTTTTGAACGGTCACTGGTTGAGGGGACATTCAAGGTCCGGATGTTGATAGTGTTCCTTGAGGGAAGGGGGATTGTGAAAGAATTTTTGTCATTGTATTTTGTATGTCCAATATGTTTGGATGTAGGGAAAACCAAGAGAATGAAGGATCACTCATTGATTTCATGATAACCCGATTTTGAAGGGTCAATGGTTGAGGGGACAGTCAAGGTCTGGATGTTGATAGTGTTCCTTGAGGGAAGGGGGATTGTGAAAGGCTTGTTATCATTGTATTGTGTATTTCCAATATGTTTGGAAGTAGGGTAGACTAGGAGAATGAAGGATCACTCACTGATTGCATGATAACCCAGTTTTGAAGGGTCACTGGTTGAGGGGACAGTCAAGGTCCAAATGACTGGGCCATTCGAGGACCCTATTTCTTTGTATTAATTTCTATTCAAATTGGATGCATGGATTTCTTGTGAATTATCAACTGCTATGTATCCTGCAACTGCATCTGTAAATTTGCATATACTTCTCTAGGGTTGTAAGCCACTTAGGGATCAAAATAGAGAAACTAACTCAAAATCATTCTTTGTCCTATTTCCTTTTAACAAAGTCTCAACTATCAATGATATAACAAGAAATTTGATGCCCTAAGATATCAATACAAATGGTGCCTAGCTAGAAGCTCATGGGCTATCCATTTGATAAACACAGTCAACATTTCAAAAAAAATGGTTATCCTTGAGCACAAGCACCGATAACATCAAATAATGGAGTTAAAGCACTAAATCAAAATCGTTCTTTGTCCTATTTCCTTCTAACAAAGTCTCAACTATCAATGATATAACAATACATTTGATGCCCTAAGCTATCAATACAAATGGTTCCTAGCTAGAAGCTCACAGGTTGTCTACGTGATAACCATAGTCAACATTTCAAAAAAATGGATATCCTTGAGCACAAACACCAATAACATCAAATAATGGAGTTAAAGCATGGGCTAGGGCACGACACTAGTAACATCAAATAATAGTGATAAAGCACCAGCTAGGGCATGACACTAGTAGAATGTGGTCATTTCAGAGAGCATTCATGATCAAATAAAATGCAATGCATATGAAATTTGCGGTCGAATATGATGCCAGAGGCTCGAAAGATGAAGAAATCACATACCTTCTCTCGTGCCCGCCTAGCTCATTTTCTCCTGCTCCTTTCCTATGCCAATCGAAATAAAAATGATTTTGTGCTTCACTTTTTTTTATGTATACCATAAATTATCAAAATTCCAATGGTCATTTTAAAACCCATCAGAATATCGACATCATCAGGGCCTATTTTTTAAAAAAAATAACAAATTCATTAAAAAAAATTTACCCATCGGAAGTGTCTGTCGAAATTTGGCCCCAAATGTATTAGTGCCAATAACATTACTATTCAATTTAGGGAAGAAGGGGGGCTTCATAATCAATCTCCCCTCAGCTCATCCCCATGTGCCTAAGGAGAGGCCAGAAGAACTAAAGAATTATGTAATTGGTAACAATAGAGAGGGCTCCTCATTCATTCCAGAGCCTCAAAAGAACAGGCAGCCAAAAATGCTAGGTGAGCCCCTCCAACCTAGGAAGACCAATGAATCTATGGAAAAGGGAGAGACATATTCAATTATAAAAATATTCTTGGATTCAAGAACATAGGACATTATCTTAGAAGAATACAAAAACTCTCTGGTGCAAGTCAAGAATCAAGCAGAGGATATGAAAGTATTTGTAGAATAAGAACTCAACAATATAGAAGTAGGGTCTATGGATAAGGAACAATTCTATAGGAATATTGATATAATGGATAAGATATTAGGAAGGTCTATGGTTAAGGATCATAATAAGAAAGTAAAATAAAAAAAGGCTAAGAAAGGTAAAGCTCAGCTAGATATTTATTGTTTAGTGGACGATGGTAAGATAGAACAAGGTAGGAAAAACCTGGTAGAACATTCTACCCTAGAAGATAAGGACATAAATGAGGAAATTATTGACTTTTTGGGGCTCAACCCTCTTCTAGAGGATGAAACATCCAAGGAGATTGGAAAAAATGTGGATATCCTACCAAGGATCCTAGAGGCCTCAGAAAAGGAAGAGGGGGATTGTAATAAAGAACTTCTAATACATAATGAGCCCAATTCTTGTGGTGATTTAGGATTTAAAACTAAAAACTCAAGGAAAAGTTTCCCAGATTGTGCATATGTACCCAAATCAAGAGGGGAAAAATCCCTCAAGGAATTAAGAGAAAAGGTTGGTCAGGATTCAGGCCAAACTAAATTTATAGAACTTTTAGATGTAGGGAATGGGAAGTTCCTTCCCACCTAGCAATGAAAATAACCACATGGAATGTTAGGGGTCTTAATGCCTCTAACAAAAAATGCCTGATTAAAAGGCATTTATCTCTCTTCAATTCAGAAATAATTATTCTCCAAGAAACAAAATTAAATGAGGAAGGCTATCAATTATTGAATAGAAAACTAGGAGGATGGGAAATTTTGGGCTCTCCTTTAGTAGGAGAATCTACGAGAATAGGTATTATCTAGAACCCTTGGAAATGTAATTATGTCCCCTTAGAAATAAGAACAAATTGGATGTGTGGTAGGGTTAGAAGTATAACAAGTAATCTAAATTTTTTATTATTTAATATTTATGGCCCTAAATTTCTTCATGAGAAAAGAGA
The DNA here is from genome assembly GCA_027943335.1 of Chamaecyparis obtusa. Classification (NCBI taxonomy): domain Eukaryota; kingdom Viridiplantae; phylum Streptophyta; class Pinopsida; order Cupressales; family Cupressaceae; genus Chamaecyparis; species Chamaecyparis obtusa. Next base: position 15,935 of record BSBK01013516.1, on the reverse strand, counting down.
GATTTGGCAAGAGGTAATTCAATTTGGTGCATCCCAATGAAACAATTATTATGGGAGGATATTTTAATGCCATTCTAAGTGAAGAAGATAAGGTAGGTGTCTCCAAGAGCATAACATAGACCATGAGAGAATTCAACCAATGGATCAATAGCTTGAGAGCCTTGGAAATTAGGACAGAGAATGAAGGACACACTTGGTCCAATAGGAGAACAGATTCAAGTATGATAATAGAAAAATTGGATAGGTTCTTTTTCTTAGGAAATCTAGTAAACTTTGATTTTGATATGAAAGAAAATATACTTCCTTTCTCAGGCTCTGATCACTTCCTAGTGGAATTGGCACTTCTAGAGGCTAACCTCCCTAAAAAAAATCCCTTTAAATTTGAAAAAATGTGGCTTTTAGAGGAAGAGTGCTTAAGAATTATAGAGATATGGTGGAAAGAATCCATTTTTGAAGGATCTAAAACATATATACTAATGTCCAAACTAAAATTAATAAAAAGGAATCTACTAAATTGGAATCATTCCCAATTTGGCAACATATTTGAGAAAAAAATGAAATAGAAAGAAAATTAGAAAGCCTAAATGAGGAAGTATTGGCAAGAGGTATCAATTAGGTATTATATGAAGAAGAAAAGGATCTAATGATGAAACATGAAGACATCTTAGCTAAAGAGGATTTTTTCTAGAAACAAAGATCTAGAGAGGCATGGTTGGCTGAGGGAGACAAAAATACCAAAAAGGTTCATAGTAGTTCCAAACAAAGAAGATCGGCAAATAGAATATTGAAATTAAGAAAAAACAACAAGGATCTTCTATCAAATAGGAGCAGAGGTTATAGATTACTTTGAGAAAATCCTCCATAATACAGATGGATCCAATTTGATAGCTCAAAACAAGCTTCTAAGTATTATACCTCGAATTATTTCATAAAATCAAAACAAGATTTTAAATGAAAAACTTTCAATGGAAGAAGTAGAGGTAGACCTTAGGGATCTTCACCCTGATAAATCCCCTAGGCCTGATGGCTTCCCTGCATTATTCTATCAGAAATGTTGGTCATTCATAGGATCAGAGATTTGAGGGGCTCTTGAAGGAATGAGAAACTCTGGGAAACTACTGAATGAAATTAACACCACCTTCCTAGCATTAATCCCTAAGAAACCTGATGCAGATAGTCTCAATGATTTTAGACCAATAGCCCTTTGTAATACTTTATACAAAATCTTGACAAAGACCCTTTCAAATAGATTAAAACCTCTCCTACCAACAATTATTTTAGAGGAACAGACATGTTTTTTTCCATGAAGATCAATCTTAGAAGGGGTAATAATAGCACAAGAAACCATTCATTTGGTTCAGCTCAATAAGACCCCAAGCATGCTCATTAAATTAGACATATGGAAAGCCTATGACAAAGTATACTGGAGATTCTTGTTTAAATTTCTTGAAGCTTTTGGTTTCTCTAAGAGATGGATCAATTTAATCTTTGAATGTATCTCTGGACCACATATGTCAGTACTAATAAATGGATCCCCATTAGGATTCTTTAGGATTCTTTAGAATTTCTCAAGGCTTAAGGAAAGGAGATCCATTGTCCCCCTTTCTTTTTATCATTTTGGTAGAGGCCTTGGGGAGATCAATCTGAAAATCCATGGAGGAAAATAGAATAAAAGGAATTAAGATCACCTCCAAATTAGAAGCAAGTACCCACCAACAATTTGTAGATGATACCCTTCTATTTAGTAAAGCTTGAAAAGATGAGGCCAGTGCCCTTCAAAACATTTTAGAATCTTATACAGCCACCTCTGGTCAGAGAATAAATGAGGATAAATCAAATATTTTTTCCTAAACACAAAAAGAGAAGAAGAAAATGCTATTTGTAGGATCTTAAATTTTAAAATATGCACATTTCCTTGTAAATATCTAGGGTTTCAATTAGATAAGGGATTAGATCAACCAACCTATGGAACAAAGTTTGTAACAATCTGGATAAGAAAGTTGAATCATGTAAAGGCAAATGGTTTTCTAGTGCAGGGATGACCCTGGTGATCAAATCAGTCCTATCAGCCTTACCCATCTACCAAATGATGTGTTTTAAACTCCCAGAAGGTATTAAAGAGAAAATAGTGAAAAAGATGAGATCCTTCTTTTGGCAGGGATCGAGGGAGAAATAAAAAATGGCTTTGATAGCATGGGACACCATATGTAGAAGAAAAGAGGATGGAGGGCTTAGTATCAAGGATATCTCACTCCAAAATAAAGCCTTAGGAGCCAAGCTTGTATGGCGTGTGAATAAAACCCCTGATGCTAAATGGGTAAGGACTTTAAGCTATAAATATCTCAAAGGGCAAGATAATCCGAGTATTTGTAGAACTCATTCCCTACCTAAAGGTTCCAAAATTTGGAACCTCATTAAGGAATGTAAAGACATCATTTAGATGGGCCTCTCATGGGATGTTAAAGATGGGGGAAAATCCCTCCAGACCAACATTGCGACTCCGAGCCACCTACCAGCTAGAGAAATCTTTGAAAAGGTAGGAACTATGCTTCACTTTGTTTGGCAAGTGGGATTACACCGGATCAATCAAAATTGTCTTGTCTCATTCAATCCTTCTTTATACCTCCTTTAGAGAAGTTATGTCCTTGTGATATTGCATCTCTTTAAAGGAAAGGCCAGATCAATAAAAAAAAGGGGCCAAGAATGACTATCCTTCGCACCTCCCTCCTGAAGAGAAGTTATGTCCTTGTGATCTTGCCTCTCTCCCATGGGATTCCATTGGTTATGATCATACACCGAGTGGCTCAGGTCATAACTAGTAATTCTAAGAATAATATTTCCTCCTTTTACCACCTGTGAAGGTGGGGAACCCTCCTTCTGGTCAAAAAAAGAAAGTAACTATGATTTTTTGGGCAAGTGGGGTTAGGCTGGCTTAATCTCTAGCCTTCCTGCCTTCCCTCCCTCCTTCTATCCATCCCACCTTTATCCATAAGGGATTTTCTCTCAACTACTACCCCTCCATTCAATATGAAGGCCATTGTGAGGCCGAAAGGTGGAGCAAGATAAAGGTTAGGGGTTCGGATTCTATACGTCACATGCCCACCCCCCCATTTCTGCCTTCAACTATTATATGTTGTTAGCTTTCTTTTCACAAATTGGGGACAAAGAATCCCTCCTAATTATAATGGGGCCTGCATGCAAAATAATTTGGCTTTGATTATCTGCCTACCTACCTGCTTATCCACCCACCCACTGAAAATTGGAGGGGAAGCCACCCAAAACCAAAACTCATTTTTTGTCAACTTCAGCCCCTCCTCGAGATCATCACCTTTTATCAGAGGACCTTCTATTAACTAATATCAAAGTGCATGGTCACATTCTGTATGTAATATTCCCTACCCCCCATTGATCTAGAATAGTACCCTCAACCCCATACCACCCGATAGGGGGGTAAGGAATAAGGTTGAGTAATGATCTCTCCCTACCTCCCTTATCAGATTGATGAAAGTGTGTTGTATTACATATGATATAGATATTACCTTCAGCTCAGTGCGGTCTTTCTACATTAAGGATGGGATGGTTAGTGACTAATAACTGGCTATCCAACACCTCGAGCGATCCCCTTCTTTGTATAGGTCAGTGGTACCACTTTGCCCTATCTGACTTGGTTTTTTGACCTCTTGAGCGAGCAACAGTGGATCGACCCTAGTGGATGGGCTAAGATAAGGCCGAAGTGGGCCTTCAACAGCCAGGTCTGATGAAAGTATTTGGGTACTTGATACTCCACAGTATCAAGTTTTGAGAATGTAGTCCATGGATGGCACTCTAATTATCTCTCCTATGAACTCTATACACCCGCAAGATAAGTCCCGATGGGCCCTCTAGGGGTGGGTAGCACATTCAGAGAATAAGCATGGGTGTACAGCTGCTCTGTCATAGAGAGAGCTAGCTAGAAATCCATTAATTATCTTTGAGGAAGAGAGGGAGACTTATTAGCACATCCATTTGCATTGGTGTTTAAGCCTAGGGTGAACTTCCACCTCAGCACCTGAAGCCCTACTTAGGTGGCTGACGCAAAAATGTGGGAATAAGCACCCCACAGATGCATTGGGAATTAGAGCTGCCACAACAACTCAGCGATCAAGAGATAATAATGGGAAATATAGTGATAAAGAAGGCTATTATCATCTCCAAAGGAATTCATCAAGGAAAATAGATCTACCAATAGACCTATGATGGCACAAAGATTGTTTACCTAAAGCAAGGATATTCACATGGGTAGCCTTGCAAAAAATAATTATTATAGCAAACTGGTTCACCGAAATAGGTTTTAACGAGCCATCAAGATGTGCTCTTTGTGAGAAAGAGACTAAAGATGTGGATCATTCATTGATAGGATGTGATTTTTTTTTAAATATTGGAAATGGTTGTTAGCCAAACTAAACTGGCAATTTGCACTCCAAAATGACCTATTAGGCCTTTTAAAGAGTTGGCCAAGGAAGGAAAATAATGACCTATATGGAAAAATTTGGAAAATTTCTCCCTCAATGTTAATTTGGGATATTTGGAAGGAAAGAAATAGAAGAATATTCAAAGATTCAAAGTTAAGCATTTAACAATTTCTGATTAAATTAGAAGCCTGTATAGTGGAAGTAGTTAATAGTATAAATTTGCTAGGTAGAAAGGACAAGTCCTTCTCTCTCAGTGATAAATTCCTAAGGAAAAATTGGTATGGATTAAAGATTCCTCCCTTCATGGGAAATAACAGTGAGGAGACAAAAAATAAAAGGGCCTGTTGTGTCTGGCAACCACCAGTGGAAGGCTGGTTCAAACTCAATTTTGATGGAGCATCAAGAGGTAACCCAGGAGAAGTAGGGGCAAGATGTTGTATCTTTAATGGGAATGGAACTAAGATAGAAAGAAAATCTATGTACCTTGGGAAATAATCAAATAATTACGCGGAATGTTTTTCTTTATTATAAGGGTTAAGGCTATGAAATAATCTTAAATTAGAAAAAATAGAAATTGAAGGAGATTCAACTTTAGTTATAAATGTGGTAAGAAAATGAGCTACTCCAAATTGGTAGAAAAAATAATGGAAATTTTACCGACCATCCTGCATTATACAATTAATCATATATATAAAAAATGTAATAAAATAATGGATCAATTAGCAAATGAAGGAGCAAATGTAATGTCCCCGCCAGGGAACCCATAAGGAATCAGGTCTAATGACCTAAAATTGCAACTAACAATTTTTTTTCCTAACATTACATCATTAATACATTCAAATTTACATTACTTAAGGTTCCCTATTCAATTCATTTACCATATCAAGTATTGCATCTTATTACTTAATCAAAATAATTCTATTTCCTTTTCAACTTCAATTTACATTGAGACATTTCTTTCATTCCACATCAAAACCAATTACATTAATAAACTAATTGAATTCATTTTCTTTACCTAATTTGCATAAATATTCACTTTTAGAAATGAATCAGAAGCATCTCATTTATCTAATACACTAAATACATTTATCATTTCCTCTTTCATTTTTTTTTCCTTAACCTTATCTATGCACTACTCAATTGCATTAACAATACATAAATAAGATTTCCATTAAGAATCCTTACTTTCCATTTACGATTTAAAATAAAAATAGAAAGAGTGTAAAGTACTTAACCATATATTTCTAACCAACATAAACCATTCATTGAATCATCTTTTCCACAAGTCTAACTTCTACAAATTATCATCTATAACCTTGTATAAATCTAGTTAATAACTAAGATTAAAACCTAGTTTAAATAACCTTACATCATACACATTGAACTTATACATTTAAGAGATGCCCTTCAACCCTTAGCATATCTTTTTACTATTCCACATATCAAAATGAGTTTCCTTTAAGAAGTTTTCATCTAATGCATTGTTAATACTTACATAGAATCATTACTTTCAATTTCATTTAAAACTCACAAGAGTTATAGGGTAGGAATTACTTAAACATAATCCATGCTTGATTTACCAATATTCAATCCCATTTTTAAATTCCTAAAACTACCCTTCCCAAATACATAATGTCTTTCTTACAATTTCTATTTACAACACAATTAGAATTATAGTTGTTGCACATGCCCTGAAGGCACACAAAAAGATAATTACATCAAGTTTCCCAAAGGCTTACATTACATCTTTATACCTTGATTTCAAAATATAGAAATAAATGATACAAGATAGGATAACTTCATCACTGAACAAATCAGAATCCAGGTCATGAAATGAACCATGAACAATACCTCGAAGATATTTGCCTCCCAACCATGTGAAACTAGTAAAGTTCCACTCCTCATGCTAGGAGATAGAACCAAGGTACTCTCACTACCATAAAGAAATATAAGTCTCAAATACCAATAAATACAAGACTCAAAATAACAAGAATAAAGCACATAAAATATCATCATACTATAACACTAAGGTTAAGGTTCTAGGAGACCACCTAAGTGAGTTTCACCACACAACCTATATATTGGGATCCTTCATGGCAACCATGTAACCCTGGTCCCCCCTTTATGAATAGGGATCCATCCTAGCAATTATCCCTATTCCTAGTACTCCAATCAGGTCTGTGTGGACTTTATTATATTTTCTTTCATTATCTTTTGAATCCCCCCTTCCTAGGTTAATTTTTAAGGTTATCACTTTTTACAAACCCACCCATAGGATCATCTGGAAACCAATTTGGGTTCCAAAACCTATGGTGAGACACTCACCTAGGTTTCCTAGTCCCTTACTCCATCACAATGCAAAGATACAAGATAGCATTTCCAATTCTTGATTCATATGTTTAGGAAACTCCCCTACGCACTCAGGCCTTTAGAGCAAGTCCTAACCTTAGCCATATACATAACATGAACCATTGGAAGGATTTATATCACAAGACACCTCAAATAAAAGCATAAAAATTTCCACATGAATAATTACAAATTTCCACGGCTTATTTATGGGTCTAGAGAACCCTCCCATGCACATAGGCTACCGAGACGAGTCCTAGCCTCATAAACTAAGCTCAAGTATATGGAAAGTGAAAAAAAATCATAAGTACACCATATAACCTCAACAAAACAAGTAATCAACATACATAGGTGATAAAAACTTCCACATGCATTAACATAACATTCCATAGCTTATTTTTATAAGTCTAGGGAAACCTCATGTGCCTGAAATTTGGCTAAGTCTGAAATTTTTTGGAAATCTCCAAAATCTAGAATCTGCATCTTAACTCCTATGAAACTGGAACCTATCTCAAACATCCTGAAAGGTATTTATACAAATATAACTTAAAGTATAAGAAATTAAATATATCCTCATAGGCCCGTACAAGTATACTTCCTGACTCGTACGAGTAAATAGGATTAGGGTTCTTTACTCATACAAGGACTGTCAAAAATTTGACTAGAATTGCTATAAAATGAGAGTTTAAGGTGTGGAGAGTGCTTGGGGAATGTTTCATGAGGTGTACCTAATTTAGGTACCTCAATACCACATCCAACACACCTCCTCAACACACCATAACACTTATAAATATAGATAAGGTATCAAAACTAAAAATTCAAAACTTAAATCTCCAAATGCCATTGAAGGAAAAACTCATTACACTTCTTCCTAAACCACCCTAATCTTCCCTAAACCTTCCTAATTCTTCCTAAACCATAAGAAAACAATCAGCCACACCAAAATACATAAGTACAAACATTCATGGACTCCCAGGAAGGAATTTAGAAATGCCATTAACACAATACACATCATATCTTCCTGGTAGTGATATTTTTAGTACAACTAAATACAATCTATATCATCCTATCATTAAATTAATACAAAAAAGAACATATGAATGATTCCAAAATCACACACATAATCAGACAGGAAGAAGTATAATTTTCCAGATCCATATCCTACCTGGAGTCCTGCGGAGAAACTTCACAATGGTTGGAGCACCCTCTACACATCCTCCAAGCTTTGAGTGAGAAGGAAGCCTCCTGGGTAGAGTATTCTCTGGTAATAAATCCTCTCCTCCTTCCTAACAAAACTCTCAAATGCACTCACAGAAAGATGACAACCAATACATATAGAACAAAAATCTCCTCAAATGACTTCCCGAATGATACTTTCTAGAAACTCCAAAAATTTCCTCCAAAAACTCTCTCTCCCAAATCTCTCAAATCCCATAAATTTATCCCCCAACTATATGGTTGGAAGAGTTTCTTTACGGGAAGAAACTTCTCCAACTTCCATAGTTGGTTGAAATATTCAACCAAAACTTCCTATAAACAATAATAAAGCTTTTAATTATTTTAATTAAAATACCCTTCTAAAAACCCTATACCAATTATAATAAACATAATGCTCTCAAGGAAAATACATAGCACAATTGGAAACCAACTAGCCTAACTTCTAGGAGGTCTTGAGTTAAAATCCCTCCTAGATAGCTAGTTTTACTACAAAGAGAATTTCTTTTATTAATTACTATTATTACTTATTATTTTCACTATTTATTAAATACACTTTATTTAATTATTATAAAGATCCTACCATTTAATCAATAAAAACATACAAATATTATTATTTATATAAGCATGGGTATATGTGTGTCCACCCACATATACACATACCTATATAACATACAATAAATTATAACATAAATATTATATATATAAACAAGGTTAATCCTAACTCCTAACATAATCTCAGAACAACATCGAATCACAAGACCACAACATAAACTGCATTCTAATTTCCCAACTAGGGTAACTTCCTAAATATAATTCTATGTCCATGGGTAACCTTGAGAGTAATCTTGGTAATATCTCCACACAACAATAGTTCAAGGATTTTTAAGGCACGCTCAAACCTGTATAGCCAAGTGGAGTCGATGCTTGGTACCTACATCTTGCACACCAACTGAGTACACCAACACACACACACACACACACATATGCATATGTACAAACAATGGAAAACAAGGAGGGAGGGTGTGACATCGTGTGGACCTCATGTAGGAGTAACTATGACTACCTCCCCTAATCCTACACTCATATTAGACAATGACATCAACAAAGAATAATTGGATTAGTGTGGTTAGTACCAGAATCATCTCTTTTCCATATTGTATAACAAGATTGCATCATTACATGATCATGTGAATGTAAATCATCTATTAACTTTCACAAACCCATTTAACCATCAGGCATGTAGTCAAAAAGTCACATTATCAGATCAAGATAAACAAATTATATAACCCTAAATGCATGAATCATGTCTAATCTCAAGTAACATTATTAGAGAAGGTAACACATCTAACCCTTAAGTGATTATAATCAATTAACCTAAGGTACACATAATATTAATGAGCATCTCACAAAGAATGATATAGGTCTATCAGGTGATCCCTAAAATATCATTGACTCAAAGGAAGGTATATATAAAAGAATGTACCTATGCCATATTATTATTTCCCAAATTAAAATATGAAGCTATGGTGACTTGGAAGAGGTTCAGTTTAAGCACCCATCTCAAGAAGGATCATTATCACATATAGCTCTTCCTAATTTCTAGTGAGCATAACCAGGACTTGTTAAGGTTGGAGGGGCATTACGGTGAATGGCATTAATAGAGAAACCCTTAGCCTAGAATAGGTGATTGAAAGTCCTTCAGGATTAGGCCAAACATCTTGAGAAATCCTTCCTCTATAAATGGGACAAAATAAGAAAAGGAAATGATAATATTAATTTATTTGAAGGACTTATAAGGTAGTAGTCCTAAATGAGTGGTAGTAGGAAAGATAAGTATTTAAAAGAGGTATTTAAATGATAAATATAATAGGAAAATTAAGAATTAACAGTTAAAAATAAAGTAAGTATATTAGATAGTCATTATATACTCTTAGAAATAGAAAAGGAAATCAGTACTTTACCCCTTTAGTAATGATCAACTCTCCAAAATAACTTTAGCCTGTATCCTTTTAATTAAAACCATCGAATGCACTAGAAAGTCTTAGAACTATCTAACTTTCCCAAGAATTATTAAGGTAGAACTAGTAGTGATGAATTAGGAAAGATATTATCCTTTTCTAATCATTAGAGGACATCTGATAAGGTTACCCCTTTAACATTTAATTGGGAATGTAAGATCAAGTACAATAATTAAATTAACAACGTAACACTATTAATTTATTAGGACCCTAGAGTTATTTCCTAAATCTCTGTAAATCCTGAGAAACCTTTAAAACTTACCTTTTCCAACAATGATATGGAAAATTGAGTATGACATCAGTTAAGATATTTAGGAACCATGACTTAATCACAAATATTTTCCCCGCTAAATTAGAAGATTTATCAATTTAGTTGTCATATCAAGAAATGTCCCTTTGAGTAATTAGCTTTATTGTTGGCAAGCTCTCCTCAAATTGCCCAGTACTATGCATGATGCAATCAGATTTATTAATTAAGAAGGCAAGGATTTGTTCGATATTATATCACCATGAAACTTAAAAGAACTTAATTATAACATAAAAGTGTACTAACTGGTCTTAAAATTACAAACAAATATTTGAAGTATGTTTAGTAATCTCCCTCTGTCAAGAATGGAGTCAAGAATTTTAACCTTTCCTCTTAAAGATAATAGGCAAGTGGCATTTAGGGGGGCGATTAAATTGGAAAGGTGGAATGGAATCCTTAACCCCCTATCAATGATGAACTACAACTGATTGAATACCTGAATGATTTGAAGATCAATGATTAGAGATCACTGAGTTACTGAAATGATATGTAAGATAATTAAATCAGTCATTATGTTGTCATTGATGTCAACTAGTTTTGACAGTACTTATCATGTAAGTTACAAACATCTAAACATATGTAAAAAGAGAGAAAAGATGAAGAACTGAGATATCTACATGGAGAAAGATGGATATGAAGGATAAGGAATACTTTAGGTAACTTATTGATGAGTCTATGATCTCATATTATTGACTTGATTATGTTGCATTAATCTTTAATGAAGAAGGAATCAAAATTGTACAAGACAATGTGGTTGGTAAATGAAGGCTTCAATATACACTAAGCCAGTGTAGTGTATACTGAGCAACGGTATTAACTGAGCTTGTATTCACCGATGCATTTCTTTGTTAACTGAGTATGGATGAAAGTATTAAATGCTTAGTTTAGCCAACAAAAAATGATGAGATGGAAATTTTTATGATTTTGAGATTGAGGATAAAGTTTTTTATGAGATCCACGGTTGAAAAAATTCAAAGAAGATCTAAAGGATGGAATTGAAATGTGTTATTGACACAACTATCGAGGAAGGTTTAAGAGGCAAAATCAATGAAGAAGAATAAGCGGCAAAATTTGATGGTTGATATGAAAATGGTTTATCTATCTATATAAGAGATATGATTTTATTTATTGAAACATGCTAGAAGAAAGAAGACTATAGAGATTTCATGCACGAATACAATTTCATGCATGCTTGATCAGACTGGTTGAAGGAGAACTGAACTACAGAATATTACCGAGTGTCAGAGAGCTATTACCGAGTGAAAGTAAGTTGAGGAAGTGAATTAAAATATTGATCAGGGGATTTGTATGGAATTAGAATAGATTTGAACATCTGCAAATTAAGTTGTATTGTAATTAGATCAACTACTGTTTCAATTTAACCATTGATATAGAAAATCTCCTAATCGAGTGGACTTAACCATATTATGTTATGCCCCTATGTCATTCAAGGAATGTACATTGTTATCTTATTGTCCCCATAGTGAATGCTGGTCAAAAGTTAACTATTAGTCTTAAATCCTCTAACAAGGTCACACCTAACAGTGTGTTTGAAACCTTTAACAAGGTTGGCTCTTCACCGAGCTCACTTCAGAAGAGTGAAAATTATTTTGGGTTACCGGTCCCAGGTGGTTTTTCCCTTAGCAGGGTTTCCATGTTAAATCATTGTGTTATGTGTTTCTATGATGAAATTTTTATTGTCATACTTTACATACTGCATATTTGATTTGGTCGGTAATCACAATGAGTTAATTAATTGGTAATCGGTAAAAGGCACAAACAGTTTAATAGTTTATGTTACCAAGCTGCAAAACTTATTGAAATTGTTTTGAGTGTTACATCTATTTATTTGGGACTGTAGGATAACTAATCTAACTGATTCACCCCCCTCTCAGTTATTCTAACAATCAGATGCAGCCTGAAGAGTTCTTGAAAAAGGTCTAGGTGATTACAATTTTGACAATGAATTTTCAATTCATGTTAACGACCACACAGTAGGATTTTTCATTGCGCTCTCTACCTTCAATGGGGTTGTGAAAGAAGATATCATCTGAGTGGATAAAACAATATTTAAAGAGGACTTTCTAGCGGGCTTAGAGAAGGTAGTATATGGTATAGATGAATATTTGTCTATTTCGTTTACAAAAATATACATGAGAACTGAATTGGTGGACTTACCCTCCATTCTCAATTTCCATCATATGCCTATGTTGGTCTTTAAGGACAAAGATAGCTTCGATGAGCATTGGCCAGAGATGTGGAGGAACCTATAATTTATGATTAAAATGGTTCTCAAAGAATTGGTGGAGCTAGACTGGGTGTTGGACTATTGGAGAGGAGAAGGATGCAATATCCTTGAGGAGTTTGATGAAGATGAACTGAATAATGTGAGGATAGTAGCACCATCAGTAAAAAAGAGCTCACATTACAATGGTGAAAATGCATAGGATGAGGAAACCATTTTCATTCTAAGGCGTAATGGCGAAGTATGGAGCTATAGCATAATAAATAAGGAGTAAAGATGTAAATGAAATCTAGTAACAAAGATATGTTGGATTCTAGGTAGTTTTCTTATATTAGTAAAGTATCTTAGAAACTGTTAAAAAACCTCATTTTTAAAGTATAGTGTATAATCTCATTATTAAGAGCTACTGGCTATATTTTGTATTAAGGTAGAGTTTACGAATAATGTTTTTTGGATAAATGAAATGAATAGGCCTATTTCTGGTTATTTGGAAAGATAGCTCTATAGAATTAGATTTTGGGTATTGTGTTTTGAATATTCTTGTCTTTCTTCTTTGAGTACTTTGAATATTAAGGGTTTTATTCAAAATTGTTCCATAAATTGTAGCAATAAAAAGGAAGAATTAGGTTAAGGCCTTAAAAGAAAATTACACTATTGAAGGATTCTAGCTAGGACTTAAGAATTAATCAAATTAGGAAGCTTCTTGAGGAATTTAGGCAATTGGACCGGAATTCCAAGAGTTGGGCATGATAGGTATCCCTCTTCCCTATTTAATGCCTATGTCCCCTTTCTAGAAGGCATTTTCCCTTCTTAATAAATGCCCACTTCCCAAGACTCTTCCCTCATAATGAGATGTTTTTTAGAAATTGGCAAGCCACTTAACATGCCAATGATTAGGATTCATTCCTAAGAAACTCCCTAGACACTCATATTTCAATATAGGAATATAGAAAGACATGAGAACCCTATTTAACAATTTAATAAGCAATTTTCCCTACCAATCTCTGAACAGAGGTATCTCTATTGAAAATTTTGACCCCTATTAAACTAGTGAGAACCAGATCTCAAATAGCCTTTGGGGGAGGAATTTAAATTAGGAGACTCAAAACCACTCTGCTTAATACACATCCTTTAATTCTGCAAGTGGTCTATCGTATATTGGGCATGGAATTCCTCTCTAAAGATGATAGGTACAAAGGAAACACAGAGATACCTTCGATGTTCATTGAAACCTTAGTTTAGATGATTCAGGAGAAGGAGGACATTGGAAGGCTATGCGGCCGTATCTTTAAGATAAAAATCCTTGGAAACTTGGAAAAGGTTATCCAAAACATCAGGAAGGACTTAACGATTTTGAATCCTAGATTCTATGACTTTCCCACATTGGATGGAAGACCAGACCCCTCTTCCCCTATACTGGTGATAGATGATGTTAATATGTTGTGTTCAAGACTTCCAATTATAAAAAGTAATATTGACTTCCTTATGAACTTTATGCATGTGCAATCACCTAAACAAGAAAACTGGTTTTACTTATATTTGAACGAGGATGAGGTAAGGGAAGTAGATAGAGAATTTTTCAATGAATGAGGGTTGGAGGATTTAGTGGAGGTATGGTTGGAGGAAGGAAGAAATAGGAAAAGGATTAAGGAAAATATAAAAAACTCTCTTTCGATCCTCCAACAATGGTGGGTTCGAATGAGAGTGGGAGTAATGAGTGATAACATAAAACCTCTATTATAAATGTTAGATATAAAACATGTGTCATGTTTGATTAAGTGGAATTTATTCTTGGAAATTGTAACACCTTCAATAATAAATAAATCAGAATAGTAATCTATGACTTATCTTTTTTGAGAAAAGTTTGGTAAAAGGTAGAATCCTCAAGAGTAAAATTGGACTAGAAGCTTGGTAGTACTAGAAAATGGGATAGAAAAATCTCCAAATTAAATCCCCTCAAGATTAGTTTACAATAAGATTCTTAGCAACAAATTAAAAAGTCTTAATAAGCCTCCCTTTAGGAATTTTAGAAGACCAACTTATATTGAAAGAATCAAAATAGATAATATAAACTGTAACAATGTTCTGAAGCACAACGAACCCTAACATAATTCCAAAGTGTCTTAGGATCTGAATGGGGACCTCAATGTTTTTTTTTTTTTCTCTTGGTTAAATTTAGTATATCCTTGTCAAAGAAGATATATGCTAATGAGTGAATATGATCTCAATCCAATTAGAACTTAAAAGATCCAATGGGATTTATATATATAAAGGTATAGATTCATATATTGATGGTTATACTATCTTAAAATATGGACAAATTTTTTCACAGATACATTATCTTGCCTAATGATAGTTTGTCTATATAGTATTATCTAGATAATCAGAGGATCAGATTTAAGAGGTATATACATTAATGGCTGAATAAACACCTGTATTTACATTTATCTTCTTTCTTTTGTTATATTTTAGAAGATAATCTTGTCTTCATAATGAAAATATAGAAGCTT
The DNA here is from genome assembly GCA_027943335.1 of Chamaecyparis obtusa. Taxonomy (NCBI): domain Eukaryota; kingdom Viridiplantae; phylum Streptophyta; class Pinopsida; order Cupressales; family Cupressaceae; genus Chamaecyparis; species Chamaecyparis obtusa. Next base: position 840 of record BSBK01013516.1, on the reverse strand, counting down.
TCCCTTGTAGGAACATTGTTATCTCTACACATGGACTCCCACACATGAACACAATTATTAATATTAGAGCAGGTTATTCTTAGGATCTCGGTTACTTGTCTTTTACTAAGACCTATTTAATGATATTTAGGCTATTTACATACTTAAGGAATCCTTAGAGAGAATAAATTCATCAAAGTGGTCTTTTTTTGGAATAGGATAAGTCAGCATATGCCTAGTAGGAAGAACAAAAGATCTGTAGTAGTTAGCTAATATCTAGTAAAGGAAGCGGGACCTAAAGGCTTTGGCTAGGAAAGAGGTAGTATCCCATTAGGGATAGTAAGGCATGCAAGTTCCTAGATGAGTGGAATTCAGTATCCAACAAGGAAGGAATTAAAATTGAAACCTCTTGGCTAGGATCTAGAATCATGATAAAAACATATGGTATTGGTAAATATACTGATAAACTAAAACACTCTCTAGAGAGGTATTCTACAGGGAGATTAGGCACCAACAAAATTAGACTCTGCAAAAGTTAATTTTCTCTAGAAAATGTTAAATGGACTTCATTTTTAATTTTGATATTTACTATAAGCATGTTTAAGTATTCAAATCAATATAGACCTCCTAAAAGATCTCTTATCTCGAAGTCAATACTTAATATTGAAATTTGTGAAGATTTCAGGATAGGAATGCTTAGTCTATATAGTAACTATGAATGATCAGTATGTAGGTTTCAAAGGAGCTAACAACGGGTTAAAATAAGGTTCTCATTTGAAACTTCTTGGGTGTAAAAGTAAAAAATTTGATAGTTTTTAGAGTAGTGTATCAAATTTTAGTTACAATATAAAATTAAGATTC